>JZKD02S2124945.1:380757-418719 GCA_000966675.3 Picea glauca
ATGTAATCATGAAAATGGTTTAATGTAAGGGTATGGGAAAGCGGAATATGGTTAAAAGTGAAGTGAAAGTGAAGTGAAAGTGAAGTGAAAGGTTGGTAAAAAGATGGTACTTTGGTGACCCAACATACCCCCCAACTGAAGGTGTTGCATTTCCTCATGCAACCTTGCATTGAATTTCCTGAATTGTGTGTTGGTGCCTTCTTTTTTGAAAGATATCTAAGTGGCAACTATTTTTTGTGGTTGCTTCTTGTGTGACAACCATAAGTATTTCCTTATGTAACAACACTTCTTTTTCTTGATTATGGTTGGTTCTTGTGTGACAACCAAAAGTATTTCCTTATGTAACAACACTTTTTTTTCCCTTGCTTATGGTTGGTTCTTGTGTGACAACCAAAAGTATTTCCTTATGTAACAACATTTTTTCTTGCTTCAACAAAGAATAGACTCAAAATTTCAATCATATGAATGCATTCAAAATGATGATTCATTAATGTGTGTATTAACCATTCAATCCTTTTATTGTTATTCAATAATGTGTGTTGAAGTATGTCAAATGCATGGAATCCATCCTCCTCATGGTAGATTTGATTTGGAATATGAGTTTCATATGCAAATCAATGATGCATTTTAGGAAATCAATGAAGGTGCTTTATAAAAGCAACAATAATCAGTTGGGAAAAACATGTTGGTCACAACATATGAGGTTATAAAAGATGTAATATAGGATAAATGAATGGCATATGATGACTATCCCCCCCAAACTATAGATGTTTTCCATCCTTGGAAAAATTTAGCAAATAGGGAAGGGCATTTGTGAATGGGAAATTTTCCAAATACATGTCTTTTAGCATTTAAAGAATTATTGATTAAAGATTGGAAAACAACATACCTTCACCTAACTGAGAAGATCATTCTCTATGCATCTGAGAGATCTTTGTATGGATGGAATCTTTTGGCTGCTACTATTGGATCATGGATCTTTGGAGTGAAAATAATCTGATCTTCTTGGGTGTATTAACATAGAATGAGATATGAAATTGGTACATCTGTACCGTCTTATTGCTAGAACTAAGTTGTTGGTGCTGAACTTTGGAGTTGAATATTTGATTTAATGGAACACTATTGGAAGCTGCTATGAGTGTCATTGAACCATATATTTTTCATTCATATCCGCATCGTGGCATAATTCTTATCTATGTGAATAAATTTTGTTGATGGAAAACATAGAAAGAAATTGTCGGATTACCAACCATTAATGAATGTTGTTAACCGAAACGAGACTACTCACCATTAATGTCAATGAGAGTCAATATGCCCAAGTACATATTACTAGGTACGAATAAATGCGTCGCACGACGAGTCACCTAGAAGATCCGACAAACAAGGGACATTGATGTATTCCCACTGTTTATTGGCGAAAGAACTTTCCATTAAGGCATGCAAGCCTCAAGGTATTGAAAAGGTCGCTACTCTCAATCCCAGATTATGTGCTGATGTTGATGGACCAATACTTGTCAGAAGGAGGGCCATACAGAATCCCCCATCATCTAACGTGAGTACAGAGTAATGATTTAGAGGACCATAGATGAAAGATCAAGCAAGCTTTATTTGGAAAAAGGAAAATGACAAGGTGGTAACTCAGCTTGGTAAGTGAGCTAAGTGACTTTATTCATGGGTTAGGGGTGAGTGAAAGTGAGGCAGGAAAGTATGAAACTTGCAAAGGGGTTGAAGCCACGATCTAGTAGTGATAGGAAGATGACAAGTTTAGGATTGACTTCAACATGTTAGGCTCAAAGGAAAGAAAATGAATCATCACATAATGGCTATGAGAGGCTTCTTTTGATAGCAATGGTATGATGGATATCATCTAAAATATAATGATATTGACTTCTTCATGATTTCATTAGGACATGCTTTTCTCAAGAGTATGTGGTCTTTGAAAACCACTAGTGCATAAATTGGTCTTCTTCATCATCCTAGAACCTGCAAAAAAACTTAGCACTGACCTGCAATAAAACATGAGTTTATCGAAGAATAGAGGTCATCAGTATTTCTTCATCCGATACATACGCACAAATTCACAAATAGTGCTAAATAGAACAAATCCAAGGAAAATAAATAAAATGAAATGCACTTTTTACCTGTCGGGAAGTGGTGCACCGTGGACTACCTATTAGTGTTTCTTTGATAACTTCTCGGTTTGATGTTCAATTTCAGTGATTCAAAAGCCAAATCAAAATATTAGAAGCATTTTTCAATGATATGATATTCTTAAGAATTTTTCGAAGTCTATTGGCTATAAAATCAAAAAATGACCAAAACAAATTGATATCCTCAAATGCTGGTGGAAATTCCTTCATGACATAGAGATCAACGATGCTTGGTTCACTTCAAGCAGAATCCATATGAGAAATTTGGGAAAATATTCCTCCCAAAAAAAAACAAATGAAAGCATTTCATTAATAAGATGGCCTGACTGTAAGTGCACCTGCAAAGGCAATGCCATTTCAAATTTCAATGAAGATTTAATGGCTACTTGACTTACATACATCAATCGTCGTTAACTTCCACATAAACATTTCTTGAAAAATGAAAACACAAGATAGTCCCATCATCTTAGATCTCGTGTGCACAATTTTTGTCAGGTTTCTCACCTTTGTTTTGAATTGAATTTGGTAGATTGCTCTCTCGTTTTTCGATATGATCAACTACAATCACTTGTTAAGAAATTGCAACTCCAATTTTTTTATTATCAATACACGTGTTTAAAAATGGAGAATTTCGAGGGATTGAAACCATGATTTCAACATTTTTATCCAAACAATCTGAATATTGTTCCAACTGTTAGGTTGTTACATAGCCACCAAATGTATTTTAATTTGCAATCACCTGAAAATTTGTAACGGTTTGGGTTCGACCTGCCAACCTACCTACTGCATAAACCATTTTTAATGATTGCACAGGTGGGTGAGACTTGTTACAGAATGCATGGATTTTTGTTTTGTTCTAGGTGCGAGGTATGGAAGTATAAAAGTCGAAGCCCCAAAATTGCAAAACGAAGGGTTTACTGTCGCACTACAAGTCAGAGTATTAGAGAATGGGTCCAGTGTTGATGCAAAGATTGGGATCATAATCAAGTATAATCACCAAAGGATTTATTCATTTACCAAAGTTCAGATGGTTTGCACGCATGACGTGTGATATGGAATGCAAATAAAAACCTTTGAATTTTTAGTTTTTTGATAGGTGTTGTTAAAGGAGAATAGGTCGGGATTGAACCTAAGACCTCCGTCCAACTAACCATAGAATTCGACAAATCCAACACGCGTCAGTTTATTAAATAGCAACCAGAATAATATTGTTTTGATTAAATTTTAATGACCTGAATAATAACAACAATTCATGAATCTAAATCGTCGACGTAGCACTGCAAAAACAAATGTTTTCCATCACTCAAGAGGGTAGGGATTTGGTTGATGCGCAGGGTTGTATTTTATTGCAGGTTGAAGTTTGGAATAACAAAGGCCGAATCATATCAAATCCCTATCAGTTGGAAAGCTTCATTTGAACCTGGGACACACATGGATGCAGAGCAGGTAAACCACTATGCCATACCAATGGTTGTTCAAATATCATCAAAAGAAAATTCATGGATTTTTCTCCAACTGTATCAAGCTGAAATTTGGCCACAAAAATCGGATCTGGCCGTAACTGTCAAAATATGTTTCGTGCAATCTACTAAATTAGGTTCGAAAGAACCCCAATTTTCTCCTAAACGACTACCAAATTCAGGAAATTTCTCATGATTCACCTAATTACCCCCGTTTTGGAGAAAACCCATGTCTCAGTTTTTTTTTTAATTTGTCCTAGTTTGCTCAGAAAATCCATTTTAAAATCGCATGTTGAGACTGGTGCGATTTTCGTGAAGCTTTGGCAATCAAAAATCAATTGTTGTGCATTTTGATTTGCAGGTTTTGAAGGTTGGTCTTGTGGCTGTGTGGATGTCTTCCGAGCCAAGGAAAAGGGAAGATCTGAATATATCAATCGTCCTCTGTAAAATTTGCAAAAAAAAGTAAAATAAAAAGGATTGATCTCATACCCTAATTTGTCATTTGTGATCTTCGCTTCTGCTCCTTATTCTCAATAATTTGTTTTATTGCAAATATTTCCTGCCAAGGGTTAGTATATGGATGGTTCTTACTGCACCACAAAACATCAAATTTATTCTAAAAACTATAAAAGTTTATTTTTTATTTTTCCTATCTATCTAAAAAGTATTTTTATTTTTTATTTTTTAAGTATATTCATGCTTCCAATGAAGCCATTTACGGATTAGAATTTTTGAAATTATCATATCCCAACTTGAAAAATTTACCTGATTGTTTGTATGGATATGCAAAATCGACTTGACCTTTCGATTTGCCACAAGGATCTCTTGAAGAATTGATGAATATTGTGGCATAACTTCTTCTTGATACCATTCCTCAATGTAGTCTTTGGGCTTCATTCTAGATACTTTGTCCATAAATGGTTAGTAAATGAGGTGGCTCTTACTGCACCACCGAATCAAAATTATGGGGAAATGAATGAAATTTTATGAAAACAAACATAAAGAAAAAAAATCATGTAGAACTGTCTCATGCTTACCGAGATCCTGCTATCACCAAGTTGTCCTTTCGTCATGAGTTAGATCCATTTATTTTCATCAATAAAACCAAAGAAAACATACTGAATTAAATTCCTAATGCCTAATCCCTTAGCACCATCCCTGTCAATGGCACCAAAATGTTGGGCAATTGAATTGCTTAAATTGATTTCATTTAATTATCAACCAGGGATGCGCGTAATCTTGTGATGATGCCAGCAAAATATATGCATGAGTAGGCATCTAACTCTAATCTAAGAAAAATCAATCAAATCCTAACTCTTTCATTCCACTTAATAAGACTTAGTTGTTGTAGGAAAGAAAACACTAGCTCCCTTACAGGAGGTCCTCTCATGATGTTTCACAAAACCTATCAACAATCAAGATCATCAAGTAAACACTCATGCATTGAAAATAAATACACTTAAAAGGCTTAGTTTTTGTAGGAATGAAAACAATAGCTCCCTTACAGGAGGTCTTCTCATAATGTTTCAAATAACCTATCAACAATCAATATCATCAAATAATTCTAATAAAAACAATAAAGCATATAAACCTATTCAAAGCATTAGAACACGAAGAAAAAAGCTACTATGATCTATTTGGAGTCAGCTCAATTCTCCCAAGAACAAAGTAACACATAAACTAAAAAATTCTAAATCTAAACTAGAGAATGGAAACTGATGTGAAAATAAAGATTCATTCTTATTCTATCATAAGTTGGACACAATGCTCTAGGAGTCCCCCCTTTCAAATGGAGGAGGCACTCCTGTTTATACAAAAATTTAAGATAACTTAGATCAACAAATCTCTCCTGGATCCACAAATGTCTCATTTGGTTACAACCATGTGCTCACACCTATCAAGTGATATCTCTACAAATCCTCTCACAAATCTATCTTTCATGATTAATCTCCATCCAATATACTTGAGTAGATCTCCAAATCTTCATCAAATCTTCAAGGAATTGAAGAGGATTCAAATTTGAGGCTTGATGGTCAAGTTTGACTTGGTTGGAGTCTTTAAATACACCTGTAAACATCATGAAACTCATCCCACTTTCATATATAAGTGTAAACATGTCATTTTTCCAATATTTAATCATAAATTCACTCAAAAACACTAAAATAGATGCATTGAAAAATAATATGTATAAAACCCATGTAATCATGAAAATGGTTTAATGTAAGGGTATGGGAAAGCGGAATATGGTTAAAAGTGAAGTGAAAGTGAAGTGAAAGTGAAGTGAAAGGTTGGTAAAAACATGGTACTTTGGAGACCCAACAAAAGGTACACATTTTTATTCTTCCTCTCCATTCATTAGCTTAATTATATCTAAAAGGATGTCAGTGACCAATGATATCACCCTTTTTGTCTTGATTTTAGGGGTCTACATACCAAGAGGAATCCGCTTGTCCGCAGGAGGAATCACCTGTAACAGAAATTGGTGAATCCATTGGGGAAAGAACTATTATTTGTATTTCCTTGGTTTGTCCTTGCCCTTTTCCCACCTTTCAGATCACATTTTCTATTTTTTTATGATCCATTAACTTTCTCCTACCTTCACTAGCATTTTCACCATCTTTTATGCATTATGGGTGAATTCTTTGCAAATTTTTGGCTATTTTTCTGAGTTTCTGGGAGGATCAACACGCCCCCCCCCCCGCCCAAGGGCTTATCCTGGCACTGATATTTTTCCAGCACTCACCCACGTTATTTTAAGGAGTTTTCCAAAGCTTCTTCCCCTTGAGGCGAGAAGGGCCAGTCCCCTTTTTTGGGGATTTTTGCCCTTTTCTGCTCAGATTTTCTTAGCTTGTTTTGTGGAACTATTTACCTAGAATTTGTGATTGGTTTGTGAATTTATTTAGGTTGATATTTGGTTCTTATAACCCCTTATTTTATTGATTAGAGCCTGAAACGTTTTCATAAATGTGAAAATTTCCCTTTCTAGCTTCTTGTTTTATCGAGACAATCTGAGTGATTTTCTCTTTCTCCCTATCTTTTCATAGATTATTTATTGTATTTTATTTGTGTTCCTTGAATGCTTGATAGGTTGTATAATCCTTGATGGTGTGATGGTGTTCTTGTTTGTTAGAACAAGTTTCTACTTTTTTTCTTTCATACCTCACTCCCTTGAGTGCATGCTTTGTTTGTATCCCTTTTGCTTCATGTCTTTTGCATCTGGATATGACTCTTTCTCTTGATTGAAAGTAGTGGAGAATTGAAGGTTTTGTATTTAATTTATGTATACATCATAATCAAATAAACAAGATAAATGCATTCTTTCTTTTGGGTAGTAAAACTAGCTTGCATTTGAAGTAGCGGAATTGCATGTTTTTTGGCATTTTGGGACATTGTGCATCTGGAATGATGAATGTTTTCTCCTTCTCGTAGCATAGTTTTCATCGAAATGAAAATATTTCATATTCATATCTTCGCATAAATTTAGAGTCGGTCAAAACACCATATTGTCCACGCCATTTTCCTTTTGAGTAACAACAGCCTAAAAAATCAAGCGCTAAACTAAAATTGATTATACATTTTTACATTTTTTGGTAGCAAACCTACATTATATTAGTTGTGGGGCTTTGGAATAGGTGTGAAAGATAACTTTCGAAAGATGCAAACAAACATAGGATTTTGTGCTAGGGAGCGGTGAAATCCAATTGCTACATTTTGTCCTGGGAAGCCCTTCTCACACAAGGGTCAAACCTGAGGTCGCATTGAGACTAGCAGAGTTACTCACCCTGCTTTGTTGGTCTTGGTTTAGAGATTGTGCATATTATGGGGGTCTCTTAAAGGTATACCCACAATGATGAGTGGAATCCTTTCAAGTTGATTTCGGGCTAGATACCCTGCCCTTGCATGTGGATCGGACTGTCGATTGTTTCCCCAGGCATCACTGTTGTAGTTGGTAACCTTAGTGGCCTATCTCTTTAGGGTCTTCACATAAGGTGACTGTGGAGGGGAAAGTATTCATGGTACCTTGAATCGACGTTGGCCGGACTCACTCGGGCTCCTTGGAGGGTATACCCACGATTATGTGTGGGAGCTTGCACCAAGGTGTAAGTCCGTTAAGCAGGTCGTCAACGTAACTTTTCCACCCGCTCTATCTCAACCCCTTCTTACTTTGTTCCTGCGACGTTATATTTCATCACCAACTAGTGTGCTCATTGTGAGAAGGTTTTGTTTTCTTTCTTTCTTACTAGATTTTTAGCTTGTGTTGTTTGTTCTCCCTAGTAGAATCTAGGTTGGATTTTTATTTTTATGGCATCAGTTCCTGGAATGACCAATGAAGGAACCCCTTTTCCAGGGGAACCCTTTGTTTTTCCTTCTTACGGAAATGTTGGTCCTCCTTACATCGCTACTTTGAGCCTTCCATGTCTCACAAGTGGGTTACCGGTATGGTTGTTTTCCACTTCGGTTATCTTGAATGCAGGTGCTTCAGATGTAAGCACACCATCCACACATCAAGCTCATGTCAACCTTTCTCCTTCTTATCCTGTCAGGTCTCCTTCCATTTCTCCTTCTTCTCCGAGTGAATTCTCTAAGGAAAGTAGCCAGATTGATAATAAGAATAAGAAACAAAAAGAGAAGAAGAAGAACCAAAAAGGGACCAAGCCTCCAACTACATCAAATGTTGGATCTAAGAAACTAGCTACTATTAATAGTACTGGGAGTGTTCATAAGGTAGATAAGGTTAAAATAAAGAATCTGAAACCCAAATTCCCTTGCAGTCTTTGTAAGGGTGACCATTTTCTGATGGATTGCCCTGGTATTCCCAAAGTCTTAGAAGTATGGTCCTCCACATCATCGGCCCCTGATGTTCATGCCGATGATACCCTATCAACTAGTGAAGTTAAGGTTGGTAAGAAAAAGACAATTTTAAATTTCCATTGTATGTTATACAAATGTGATCATTATTCTCACCTTTGTCCTCGCATGGACGAGGATTCTTCTCTTGTGGAAAAACTTCAACTTCCAAAAGGTTATCATAAGCTTTCTCCCAACCCATCGTTATTTTATGGACTAGTCAATCCGATTCCATCCCTGGTCAATATGGTTGATCAGGTGGTGAATATAGTTTCATCCTCGGTTGAACCACTCACCAAAGTAGCTGATCTAGTTCCGTCATTGATCAGCCCCACTTTTCATATGGAAAGTAAAACCCAAGTGATTGATCCAATCCTGTCATTGGTCAGTCCCACCCTTCATCCGAAGAGTGTGAAAGTGGTCAACCTGACTCCGCAATCTATCGATCCCACTCCTCCTTTGAGAAGTGTCAAAGTAGTTACTCTGGTTACTTCATCGGTCAATCCCAATCCTCCCCCGACAAGTGCTAAAGTCACTAATCCAATCCCTTCATCGGTTAGTCCCACCCTTCATCCAAAGAGTGCCAAAGTGGTTTCTCTGGTTA
Source organism: Picea glauca (assembly GCA_000966675.3). NCBI lineage: Eukaryota > Viridiplantae > Streptophyta > Pinopsida > Pinales > Pinaceae > Picea > Picea glauca. The sequence continues at coordinate 389,820 of JZKD02S2124945.1, forward strand.
GATCATTGGTCAATCCCACTCTTCCTCTGAAGAGAGCCAAGGTGGTTGATCCGATCTCATCATCGATCGATCCTACTCTCCTGTTAGAGAGTAAACCTGATTCTACCCACATTTTTCTCATTAGAAAAGGATCTACCATGATGGGGGGCATCCCTCCTTCTCCTACGAAAACCCTTCCAAATAATGAGGCCATCCTCTTTGATTGGTGTGTGCTAATTGGAGCTTGTCTTCCCTCTCACATGCCTTTCAAGATTACAGTAAAATTTTGTGGTCAGGATGTTCCTCATACACTGATAGATGAAGGTTTGTCCATTAGTATTTTGTCTTCTATTACTTGGAAAGCTTTGGGTTATCCTAATCTTGTGTCGGTTACCTAGACTTTGTTTTCTTTCAATAGAAGAACCAGTCACCCTTTAGGGATCCTTCCTCAGTTTTCGGTAACTTTGGGAGGAAAAATGGTCTTTATTGATGTTATGGTAGTCCAGGACCCCTTGGATTTTGATTTAATCTTTGGGCGAGATTATGTCTATGCCATGAAAGCTATTGTGTCCACTCTTTTTCGTGTGATATCTTTCCCGCATGATGGAAGAATGGTGACTATTGATCAACTTTCATTTGTTGTCCCTGACTTGAGCATCAACCCAATAATCTCCTTAACTGGGTCTTATATGCAGTCGGTATCACCCCTGCCATAGGTCAATTATGTGGCACTATCTCCCATGACTTCAACTTCTGATGATTTGGATCTGGTAGTTGACATGGTGATCTCTTTAGTAGGGCTATTGGAGCCTGATCTCCTTACCCCTAGCGAGACCCTCGACATGTGTTCCTTCCAGAGCATTCTTCTTCCATCTAGTGAAGATCTCTTGGAATCCATGACTGAGTTTTGTCCCTCGACATGTGTTCCTTCTAGAGAATTCTTCTTCCATCCAGTGAAGATCTATTGGAAGCCATGACCGAGTTTTGTCCCTTCACATGGCATCCTTCGAGAACGTCATCCTCTTGGAAGCCATGATCAAATAGATGTCATGAGCACATTTTTTCCTCTCTGTGGTAAGCTCGCTAAAAAATGAAACAAAGGTCATGAGCATAGTTTCTCTCTTCTGTGGCAAGCTCGTTAAAAAATGAAACACAAGCCACAAGCATATTTTTTGTTTCTCTATGGAAAGATCGTAAAAAAATGAAACAGAAGCCACAAGCATAGTTTTTGTTTCTCTATGGCAAGATCGTTAAAAAATGAAATAGAGGCCTTCAGCATAGTTTTTCTCTCTGTGGCAAGATCGTAAAAAAATGAAACATAAATCTGGGGATTCAACCCAGAGCCTTGAGCATAGTTATTTTCCTATGTCAAGCTCATTAAAAAATGAAACAGTCCCTCTCCTGTCAAGTCAAGTCTTTCACCAGATCTCGTATATGTCAAGTCGAGTCTTTCATTAGGTATCATTTTTTAACCTTCATTTCATCCACCTATATCCTTTTTCTCCATCTAGTATAGAAATTGGTAACAACCTCAAAGTCGGTGAATGAATTGAATCTTGGTGGGGCATGTCTCTAGCCTTTGATGATCACTTTGAAGTTATGCCACTAGATTTCAAGATGGAGGCAGAGTATCGAGCTTAGTCTTTGTTCTTTATCGTGCTTGTAAAAAACATGAGAATGTAACCGAGCAACCTTTTATCTCTTTTTCGGGCTCGCATGCATATACGAAAAAGGAATCCCCTGGAGTTTTTTTTAAGCTCTTTTCAGACTCTATAAACGTGAAAATATTTCTGAGTGATCTTGATTCCTTTCCCACTCGTTAAAAGGTTTGAAAGGGTATCTTTCGAGTGATAATTTATCTCTTTTTCGGCCTCATGATACTAATATTACGAAAAAGGACCACATTGGAGTTGTCTTTAAGTCATTTTCAGAATCTTTAAATATGAAAAACCATCGAGTTTACCCTCTATGGACTCATTAAACAATCATACATTGAAGGGCCCATACGGGATCAAACCCTTACTTCTTCTAGTTTGTTAAACAAAGGAAGAGGAACTTATCGAAGGTGAGCTATATCTAGTATGTGTTACCCTCCTCTAGCTTGTTAAACCAAAAAGAGATACTCGTCTATCTGGATGGGGGGAAAAATTGAAAGAAGCAAGCCAATCAATTTTTATGAACTTTACTAGTGACCTTACAGTTGCCCTTGAACATGACATTTTATCTTTGCACGCATTTCGATCTATTGAACCTCTACACTGAACCGATCCTTTGAGTTTCCTTACTCCTTTGAGTCACCCGACGTAAGTCACAGTATCCATTGTACTATCAAGTTTTGGTCCCTGTCAAGCTTTTGCTATCATGCTTCAGTGTTCAAGGGAAGTATCTGCCTCGAGAGTCAGCCATCACAAATATATTGTTTCAATACCTGTGTCAGTCCATGTTCATTTGATCCACCAATTACATCTTTGTTTCCATTTCATGTCATTGACGGGGGATACATCAAGGCCCTCCTTCAACGATTCTATTCCTTTCGACTTCATCACATTATCCAGGAGATAGAGTTAGAAACCAGTTAGTACTTTGGGACATGCAAGCCTCAATGGTAGGCCTCCTCACATCCAACAGTAGGTTTACATCATTGACCTCTGATTAGATGATTCCATGGATGTTTGACTTCATCTCATCTATTCACATTCGCTGGAATGTACTACGTTACCTTGGGAATCATTGACATCAATGGGGATTTCCCTTTCGCTTGTTAACGGTTTACATCATTGACTGGTAATCAAGTGGTTTCTTCCATGTTCGACATTAGTACATCTATTCACATGGTTAGATTTGTACTACATTGGGATTGGTAAGAAGAACCTGGGTTGAGTCATTCACTCTGATATATACTTCACCCAGGTTGCAACAGAGTTTTTTTTGAGCTATGACACATATAATGTTACATATATCCACTTTGTATTGGTCGTGGCCATGTCTTGTCATCTCGTAGATCCATTGTGTATTCTTTGTGGCTACGATCAGTTCATATCATAGGATTATAGATCCACATTGTATCTTCAATGGCTACACCTTTTATCAATATAATTATGGATACGCAGTGTATTTTATGGTGGCCATACCTTGGAAGCCTTTATCACCCAAGCATAGGTATGCTTGCCTTGGGTTTGAAACATGTTATTAATATTTGTTTGATGGTTGTGTGCATATTTTCCCAGCCTCTCCATGTCCATACCCTTTCTTGAAAAAGTATACAAAGTACTTCAGTCATCATCATCTTTTGACTTCGCACTTTGGGTGCCAATCTATTACACATCAAAATTACTCACTTCAATAGTGTCGCAAGTGTCGTCATTACAAGTGTTGTAAGTGTCGCATCTTGTCCGCAAGTGTCACATATTGACCACACGCGTCACAAGTGATGCAAACATCATACTTCCATATTTCCTATGCTGTGCCTCTAATGACATCATAAGGACACTGAAGACACCTCAAAGACTAGTTTTGAAGAGGAGAAATCACTTGACAAGGAGTACAAGCCTTTCACCACTGAAAAAAACTACTTAAAAATGATTTTTGGAAGGTAGCGCTCCCCTACCCACTGTCAGGGAGCATTGACGCTCCCTAGCCTTCTTTGGGGGAGCGTTGAAATTCTCTATGCACTCTTTTGTGGGAGCGCTACCTTTCCTGGGTGAAATTTGGTTTGTTGGAGGAAATCAGGGAAGAATCCCCTCAATCTCTGAGGTTGGTTGGATTTGAATATGAGTTCAAGGCATGATCTTAGGGAAGATCCACAACTGAAGGAGAGGAATCCTCAACTTATCCCAAATATCTCTCAAGTGGTTGGCCTTCTCCAAGATTATATAAGGAGGCCTTCTCATGGTGAAAGGTACATGACATGACATGAAAAGATTGGAGGTATGAAACCTATGATCTCATAGGAAACATACAATACAAAGATATGGAGATTGAGAATTACACAAAACTTAAGATCCCAAAAGTGATATTCCATTGAATCATAATTAGTGTAGACTACTTGAGCAAAGGGGTTGGACAAGGAGAGATGGAAGAAGCTTTTTCACTTTCATCAGAGGATTGTAAGCACTCTTCATTTGTTCTCATTAATATACATACATGCTTGGCTTGTTTCTTTCAAGTTTACATTTGTTCCACATAAACTTGTCTGTAGTAGATAGATCTCTATTTGGGATAATCTCATTAGAATAGGAAGCTTGTTGCAGCCTTGTTTGTTCTACAAGACTTATCAAGGAGCTTAGGATCGAAGCTCAACTTGGACTTTGGAAGGACAAACGTCATTAACAAGGTACACATTTTTCTTCTTCCTCTTCATTCATTAGCTTAGTTAGATATAAAAGGATGTCAATGACCATTGATAGCACCCTTTCTATCTTGGTTTTAGGGGTCTAGATACCAAGAGGGAATCCTCTTGTCCACAGGAGGATTCACCTGTAATAGCATGGTCACAATGTTCATCATGATTCAATTTTCTCTGATTCCCAATAAGCGCATCGGGTATCAACTATTGGTGATATCGTTTCCTCCTTTCTTAATGTTCACTCCCTTCACCTTTTACCGATGTCAAAGGGGATCGACTATCGATGAGGCCTATGTGTGATACTTGTCATGACACAAATTTTCCCTTTCTCTGATATTGATGAAGATCGACGCTCAACTATCGAGGCTTTCCAAGTGTTTTCTTTTCACTTCTTAATTCCTTTCGATGCTGAATTTTAAGCGTGTTAGGTGAAGTATTCACTGGTGATTCTTTATTTAAGTGTTAATCCTTTTGAATTCATGGGGTTTCATAGAATTGAATAAAACTTAAAAGATAATGAGAGTCAAAATAACAAGAAAAGACAAAACACTTCTCATAAGGAAATCGAATTCAAACAGTGCAAAGATCAAGTGGTACCCAAAAAGTGGGAAATTGACATAGGATTTTTAGGGTGTGTTGAGTGCTCAACAAATGGAAACTTACTAGGGGAAATCAGAAACTATGTTCCTTCCTTGGGATTAGCTAATGCAAAAGCTGATTAGGAACTTACCTAGTTTTTATCAGAGCTTGTTTTACCCTTGCACTTGGAATTTCCCCAGTTGATGCATCTGGGCCTACCTATGGTTTTTTAACCTTTATTCCACCTTCTTTTCCTATAACCTTGTTCCATGCCCCCTTTTTACAAGATTCTATTAAAGCATTAACTGGAACTAGGCCTTTTGGTTACCCTTATTTATTTTTTACGGTGTTGCTCCACTGTCGGCGAGCATCCATAGCCTTGACAGAGTCACCCTGATGTCACATACCTTTCTCCGCTGCTAGCGAGCATCCATATCCCCGGTGGAGATATCTACATACCCTCTCCTACTATGTGCTCATTTGATATAGTTGACTTTTATTTCAGCAGAATGCCCTGAGTGAATGGGAGAGGAGGACGTCTGTTATTTGCAAAAGATATGAGGTTGTTAAGGTGAAACTCACTAGATCTGTCTATGAGGTTGATGTAATCCTTTCCATCTTTCCTTCTTTCCCTTAAGATTTTACCAGAACACTAAGCAGACACTTCTGCATTTCTCCAAAGTTATTCATCTGCGTAGGTTATATAGAGAGTCCCTTGAAACAACCACAGGTTCCTTAGCGTTTCTTGTGTTTTTATGTGAGAAGAGAGTTAGGAAGAGAGTTCACTATGTCGCATGATTTTAGGTCAACCATTGTCTTGCTAAACACAATATTTCAAAAGATCATAAGCACGATTGCAAAATATATAAAAAAAAAATATAAATGCAAAAGATAAATCGACACATAAAAAATGAACACAAAAAGTTTTTTTTTTAATGAAAATATTGTTTCAGGGCTTGGCCATTCACTGCGAGAGCATCAAATTCTCTCCTCATATTCTATAGTCGATATGTGCCTAACCTAATCTTCTTGACCACCTGGAAAGGTCCAATCCATAGATTCTAAAACTTAGACTATTTTCCTTTAGGCTCATTTGCTCTGTCCCATTTCAGGACTAAGTCTCCTACCTCAAAATTCTTCTCTTTAGGTTTATGCTTATCAAACCATATTTTAACTATCTATTGGTGATCTAAGAACTTTGATTTATCTTTCTCCCTTTCTTTTTCTAACATGAGAAGGGTGTCAATTCTTTGTTGTAGGACTGATGAAGGCTATCCTCTGGAATCCTGAGCGAGTTGAAGGGATGGAAGATAAAGCCCATTCCAGAGAATGGATTCCTGTCCATATAATAGAAAGTATGGGGAATTCCCTATAACTTCCTTGGGTGTGACTCTATCTTCCCATAAAGCGTTATGGAGTAGATTATGCCAATTCCTCTGGTTGTCTACAACCATTTTTTTCAATAGCCTCACTAGGTTCTTATTAGTTGATTCTTCCACTTCATTTCCCTATGGATAATAATTTGCAGAGTATATAATTATGATTCCTTTGTCTAGGGAAAACTCTGTTAATAAGGTGGAAGAAAAATAAGTTGTATTATCAAAAAAAAGAATAGAAGGGACATCGAACCTTGTGATTAGTTGTTGTTCTATGAATTTGAATACCATCTTCTCGTTTACATGAGTCAGAGGGATGGCCTCTACCCATTTTGTGAAATAATATGTGGTAGTAAGTATGTACTTGTGTTGTTTTTAAGAGCTTGGTGTAATATTTCCTATGATATCTAACCCCCATTTCTCAAAAGGCCTAGAAACGACCACCGGTTGGAGTGGGAAAAATGCTCTCTTCTCTCTTCCAGTGCTTATTTGACAGGTTTTACAGTTTCTAGCATACGTGTGAGTCTATTTGAACAAAGTAGGCTATTAATAACCAGCTCTCAATATCTTATGAGAGGTGGTGTTATCTATGAAATGTACACAGGCAGGGCCATGATGGAGCTCCTTCATAAATTTATCTGCATCTTCACATTCAAGGCATCTTAAAAGTACCCCATCATAATTAACCCGAAAGAGTTCTGAATATATGAGGCAATATTGTGTGGATTTTAACCTGAGAGCTCTCCTTTCCCTAGGGTTGAGGTTTTCTGGGCAAGTCCCATGGTGCAGAAGGTATGTCAGCTTCGCATACCAAGACTATTTACCTAGGGAGATGTATGAACTTTCACCACACCATAATTCCATTTCATTTTCCCATCCAGGGTCTTCATTTGCTTGGTCCTAAGCTTCAGCTGCCAGTTTGCATAACCCTTGTCCTTTAACCAATTTAGAAGGTTTTATATCTAGGTCAAATTCTTGGAATATTTTCATCTAGTTCCCTCCTCTTTCCCCCATCTCTTGTTGAGTAAATAAGGATTGGACTATGGGGTGAGGCACAATTACTTTGGTATGGTTCTTGAGGATGTAAGATCTGAAATGTTTTACCGCCTTGTAGACTGCATAAGCATGTTTTTCTATGGAAGGATATTTTAGTTCGGCACCTTGAAGATTAGTGCTCATGAATGACATTGTGGCTTCATTGTTGTCATCATATTTGCGAGTTAATACTACAACCAATGATTGGTCTGAGGCAAAAGTATAGAGGAAGAAATCTTTTTTGAAATCGGGACTTCGCAACACGAGGGCTTGAGATATTGTAGTGTTAATATTTCTAAAGGCCTTATTTCATTCATCATCCCACTTAAATTGAATATATTTACAAATCATTTTTTGTAAGGGTTTCATAGTTTCCGTGAAATCAGGGGTGAATTTCCTTACAAAGTTGATTTTCTCGAAGAACGATTGCATAGATTTTTTGTTGTGGGTAATGGAAGATGAGCTATAGCCTTAATTCTTTCTGGGTCTATGTGAATGCCTGCTTGAGATATAATGTGGCCTAAAAACTTACCTTCTTTGACACCGAAAATGTTTTTCTTAGGGTTTAAGGATATGTTGTACCTCCTACACCTTTTGAAAATCTGGGTCAAGTGTTGGATGTGATCCTCTCTATTCTTTGAATACATAGTCACATAATCCAAGTACACTACTACACACTTGTTAATTAGTCCCTAAAATGCTACGTCCATGGCCCTCTGGAAGGTCTCTCCTACATTGATTAACCCAAAAGACATGTGTTTGTAAGAGAAGGTTCCCCACTTGGTTCGGAAGGTAGTTTTCAAGAGGTCTTCTTCTGAAACTAGAACCTAGTTGTAACCTAAGAATCCATCTAGTAAGGAGAAAATTTTAGAGCCAAACATGGTCTGCAGGAGTTTCTCCATTGGTGAGACTGGGTAGTTGTCTTTTTCTGAAGCTCTATTGAGTTTTCTAAAATCTACGCAAAGGCAAATCGCCCCAAATGTTTTCCTTATAGGAACCACATTTTCTACCCATGCATAATGTCTAACCTGAAACATAATTTTTTCATCTAACAATTTATTTAACTCCTAACACATGAGAGTATCCAGGGATGGGTGGTACTTCTGGAGCTTCTATTGGAAGGGTTTTACTTTAGGTTTTAAAGGGATAGTGTGTTGAATGATATGAGTATCATAAGTTTTCAAATCTTGGTAGGACCATGCAAAGACATCTTGATATTTTCTAAAAAGTTTGAGATAATTCTTCCTTTCCTCTTTAGATATCGTCTTACCAAGGTTTACATTTTTTGGGTTTTCCAGGGTTCCAAGATTTATGGTTTCATGCATAGGAGAGGAACTACTGGTCTTCGCATTTTTCAACCCCTTAAATCTTTCTTTTAGGTCAAAAAGGTTTTCTAAATTAGCTATTCCCTTCGGAATTGTGTGAGACTTTGATCTGTCAGTTGGTTGATCTAATCGGGGATCGACCTCTATTGATTGTTCCTAGAATACTTCATCGTCAATAGCCAAGTCTTTGAAATTATCTTGGCTAGTCAGAAATTTTATGATATGTGCATGTCCTTCAAAGACCTTCCAATTATAAATGTTGTTGGGCACTGATGGTTTGTAGAGTATCTCCACAGTGAGTCGAGAGGCTTCGTAATCTTCTAGATGTGACAACCTTGAGGTAGCAGTGGCCAAAGAATCAATGAGAATGTTATTTTCTCTAAGAATCATTGTAATGTTGAAATCTTCAAAATGCTCTATTAACCTGTGCACTTCCTATTGGTAATTCTTTAGGTGTGGAGAATTGCAATGTATAGTATTCATTACTTGTCTGACAATGATTTTAGAATCTCTGAAAAACCTTCAATTCTTTGACATTTAGGTCTATGGATTTCTTTAGCCTTTGTACTAGAGCTTCATACTCAGCGGTATTGTTTGTACACTCAAACTCAAGTCTACATGATAGAAAATGTTGTTTACCTTTTGGATTAATGAGGATGCACCCTACCCCATACCCTTCTTGTGATTTAGAGCCATCAAAGTATAAGGTCCAAACTTGTGGGAAAAATCTATCGACTCCTTTTTTCCTTTCACTTTCCTCTTTTCCTCATGTTTGTTCTGTGATTTCTAATGCAGGTTCTTGGCAGAAAAGGGTTTCTTCCACCATCGTTGACAATTCCTCTTGAAAAACCATTTCGTATTTTTGGGTAAGGGGAACATTAGATGAGAGATGGGAGAAGTTCCCGAAGTAGGAATCACAGGAGTAATTTCCTAGCACAGGGAAATATGTTGATGAGGGCTCGTTTAGGGTTTCTAGGTCAGTAACGATATGTTTTAGATATCTTTCCCTATTAATTCTGATCATGTTTGTGTGCCCCTTTAATGGTAACTAAAGGTGAGCCCAGTTTGTACTAAAGTATCTGTTTAACTTCTCAAACTAGTCGTGACTTAATAATAATCCATATGCTTCTAGGATATCTACTACAATGATGTTAATCACTTGTAGAAATTTAGGATGTGTTGCTATTCTGATCATTACATCTTTTATTTCTCCCATGACCTTCACCTGGGTTATGTCCTGTTGTATTACATTTTTATCTCTTTTGAGAGGAACTGCATTTAGTTTTTTTCAAATAGACAGTGGCATAACATTAGAGGATGCTCCTGAATCAACCAAACATTTATGGAGGTTTCTTTTGAAGACTTTAAATGTTAATAGGAATGGTGGGACAAAAGGTTTCCCCTTCTTATCTTTAGAGTAGGAGTTCATAGTTGGTTTATTCCCTAGATCCGTGGGAGTTATATTTCTTCTTTGGTCAGCGCTCGTTGTAGGATTTTCTACTAATTTCAAAGATTGTAATAGGAAATCCTTTTGTTTAGGGATTCTACATATGTCCATGACTATATTTTCCTTAAACTTCTTCAAATCTTCTACTATGTTGTAATCCATCTTGGGTGATTCTCACGTATGGATATTTATAGGGTTCTTACGGGAAGAAAAAGGTTCTTTCGGGTGATTGGGAGTTAATCTGCCTCCTGAAGTTTGGATAGGGGCAAGGTTGTTTGAGAATAATTGACCCCTACTTCATGTTTGCAGAGCCAAGACTTCTGTGGGTGGTTCCTGGAATTCACATAGGTCATCGGAAGGCATAGGTACATCAAGATCCCTTATCAATATGGTTGTTTATTCCAGTGGATCAACCTCTTCCTAATAGAAGATATTTGTAGTTGACCCGCTTTGTTGTTCGGTTAGGGAGACCTCATCTAGAAACCGATTGGCCATACGATTCATGGCATGCACCCATTGAGGGAAGTCTCTTTCAGAGTGGCTCTCTTGATGATATGTGTAGAAAGAGTTGGATGCTACATTTCCCAGATCGATGTTTAGGTTGGCTGGGGGAGGTTCAAGTTCTTTGAACGATGGATTTATTTTAAATAAAGGCTTATAGGGCCTTTGGCCTTGGTTTCCCTCCCCTACACTAAGCAGGTTGAGATTATTTCTTAAATAAGGAGACCTGAATTTATTTCATCCTTTCATTTAGAACTCTATCATTTTGGCTTCTTCAAAATTCTCAGCCAGGGTCTGTTTGGCATCTCTCTTCCCAAACATGGAAATAGAAGTTGGGAGAGCATTAACATATACTTCGATATGCAACTCCTAAGTAGGTTTAGCTATGGTCTGGAATTTATTTAAGATAGTTGTGAATCTTTGGTTGAAGTCTTTGACCCTTTCCTTCAAACGCATGGTGGCGGAGAACAACTCATCAATCAAAGCTCATGTAGTAGTTTCTTCTGCAAATTTATCCAAAAAACATTTTTGAAAATTTGTCCAATTAGTTATGGATCCTACAGGTAAGTTAAAATACCATGTGGAAGATGAATTCTCAAAACTCTAGGGGAAAATCCTACAAACTACCTCTTCATGTTGGACATTCATAATTATGATAGCTAGTATGAATTTCTTGATATGGTCTTCTGTCAAACCTGAGGTTTTAGGGTAAAATCTAGGAAGTAAATTCTCTGGATGTCAAGGAAGGTTATGTACTCGTCCAGGGATGGCCAAATCATCTATGTCCAACCAAGGTTGATTGTTTTCAGGTGGGTTTCCCCTTTCTTTATCATGGTCATGGTGATCTTCCATATCTTCATATCCCGAAACTGAACGTTTTGAGTTAAACCCTTCTTCTTCTGAAAAATCATCCATCTCAGAGATGTTGTTAGCTAGCGTTTCAGGGATTAGATTAAGAGGATGTTCAATTTCGATGAGAAAGAAATCTATCAGGTCTTCTACTGTGTGCAAAAAAACCCGGTCGGGGGTATCGACCACTAGTCTGCTTACTTGTTTTCTTTGAGGAAGTCTCGGAGCTAAAGACAACGGACCTATATGTTGGTCATACGATCTTGTGATTCTTCTGAATTGATTCATTTCCTCCTAAGGGAGAGCATAAGGTATGTTCGAGTATAGGCATTCTTCCTCATCTTGGGGTGAGTTACTCGTTTCAAGAGTACTCAATGTTTGTGGGTTGTCTTGGGAATGACTAGCCATGCATGTGGGGATTTTTGAATCTACAATCTATCTAAGATATTATATGAAATATGTAATCAACCATTCATTCTTCACGTCCTCCTTCTAGCACCAATTATGTTGATGGGTTCTAAATCCCTTTAACTCAACAACAGGAACCAAACCTGCCACCGAGGCCCAATTAGACTCTGTAATGCCACCAAGGCCCAATTAGACTTTGCAATGTTTAATAGTGGAATGGTTCTCCAGATTTCACAATTCGGCTAAAATAATCGATGGGATTTACATTTTCTTATGAAGTCTTTCTCCTTCGATTCATAAGTTCTCTTTTTGTATTTTCTCTTAGGTGGGACTGATATAAAATAGGGCTGGTATAAACCAACCAGGAGACAAAATAGGAACAAACTTAACTACTGAAGAAGAGACTGAGCTTGGGATAACCGTTACACTCTAGCATGCAGGCAGTGATCGTCTACCACATGCCTAGTACTAATACGTTAACCATGTGAGTACTCCAATTAATGACTGAGATAAAAATAATTAGAAGACAACATGCATGTAATAAACGATGGCAAGTAAAATAATTCACTCAACTCTAATCATCAATCACATAGTAACACAAAGATTCATTTTCATGATTAAAGAAAGAATTGTAAAACATTGCATCAGATAAATTATCAATAGATTTAATAGCTCTTACTCGTTTCTGCATCCATTCATGAGACGAAATAAGAAATAATTATTTTCCACATCCAATCATGCATGCATTTGATGAAAATGTAAACTTGTCTCTGGTCCAAAAGGACTTCTCAATTAAAGGAAGATCCCAAATAGTTCTTAACAAAACCAAAAATGAGATTTTATTGCAACAACCATCGACCCTTAACTAATTGGTCAATGTTCTTATTTATAACATAAAATTAACTAAAAATAAAAACTAAAGTGCAGATAAGAAAAACAAATTTCGCCACATGGTGTTTTCTTCTATCAGTTCCTTTCTGAGTCATCTCAAGATATCACTTAAGAGGGTGAGTCTTCTCATACTCCAACCACTTAATGAAAAGATCTTCCCAGGCGTTGGCGTATGGGAATCTATGTTGTTCGATCAGGTTCGAGTGGATCTCTTTTATCTCTATCGCATGCGCCCTGTTATAACCCTATAATTTAAAGGATCAACTAGTGACTGAAATTTTAATCCTTGTAATGTTTTTTTTTGGATTTCAAATAATGTTTCATCCTGCAAATGATTTGAAAAGAAAAGGAAAATAAAATAAAAGAAAAGAAAAATAAGAAAAAAAAAACTTTAAAAAATGAAAAGAGGATAAAAGAGGAAATAGAAGAAAAAATGAACAAAGCCCCATGCAATAACAATGAATTGAGCCATACTATTTAAACATGGTCAGGTCCTTTTGAATTGATGTTGATAGGATTAGTGAATAAGCTTGGCTAAACTGTTTAATCTTAACCAAGTAGATAGGTTAGTTAGTGAATAAATTTGATTAGATTGTTTAATCGTGATCAAATATCCCCAGGATAGAGTAATTTCTTAGCCCAATAGTTTAATCTGGGCTAAAGGTGTAGGTAGGTAGGATAGGACACAGGCTAGCCATCTTTTCTTTCAATAAAGTTTGTATGGTGTTTGAAGAAAATGTATGATTCTGATGTTTGAGGTGTTTTCCTAACCCCATGGTGACAAAAGCAAGGGAAGTAGTGCACAAAACCCACAAAAAGCACTAAGCCTAAGTTTTGTTACACATTTTTAATCGTGCCTGAAGATTAAAAATGGAGCATAGATCTATGATAGAGCTATTGGCGCCTAGATCTATGACTAAGATGAGTTTCCGGACTCCCTGGACCGTTCTACTTTTAACGGTGGGGGAGGGGGGGTCCTGAATGATGGTTAATAAGAGCGCATATATCCACGGTCCAATAGACAGTGCGCAGATGAACAACTGAAAAAATTTTCTAGACCCCCTTGACCATTCTGCCTTTAACGGTGGGGGGGGGGGTCTCCAAAATGAAGTGTTTTTTCCTGTCGGACCCCACCCTAACGTGGCATGAATCAATTGCATAAAAAACCCTCCACTCCAAAACCACTTACCACTTACCACCCTTCTGACATACCACCGCCGCTTCATTATGTCACACCCTACTACCTTTCCCCTACAGATATCATCTCATAACTCTATCATTTCATCCCACCTGGTCACCCATCACAATTCACCTCACACTTGCCTTTCTCCAATCAACAACCCCCATGTAACCCTATCGCACCTATCACCCGTCCTTCACCTGTCGTCTCACACTTCAAACGATCTGTTGGCCATTTACTATTGGCTAACATATCCATTAGACTGCTGAATTGTCCCCCGCACCTCACGGATGCATATTCACTCTTTCTGCACACCAGACAACTCTTTTCCCCTCATTGATCTAGTCAACGACCCAACCATAGCCATTATCTGCTAACATTTTTGTTTCAATTACAGGTACCGTTGGAAGCAATGGCGCAAAAGTCTAAAAAAGTAGAGGTCAAGGAAAATTCGTTCCTCCCACCTCCTGTCAACCTCGACTGGATTCCATTAGCCGATAAGGATTATCTGATCTCAGAGTCCAGATGCGAATTTGTTTTTGCAGACTTGCAGTCATGGTTTAAAGACACATTCCTAGATCAAAGCGATGATATTGGGCTCTGGGAGTCCAATCTTCCTCTGTATCTCTTTCCCCAAGTCCATCATTTCCCCGAATTCACCCTCAAATGTCAAGCTCATTACCTCCCCGACCAAACAGTTGTAGTTTCTTCGTCTAGAGAAACTCTTTTCTTTATCACACCAGAGGCCATTGATAAGATGTTGCAGATATCTAGAGTTGAATCTGCCTCACCTTTCAACCTTGAAATACTGACAAAGTTGTACCAGAGTCTATCTTTTCCTCAAAGAGCCCAGATCTTTGATCTTTTCCTCCCACAGGATACTCAACTCCCCAAGAAAAATCCCTCGTACCATTCCTCCCTGTTCTCAGAAAAGGGAAACCAAGTTATTTCATCCCTTTGTTGTCTACTTGGCTATTATTCAGATGACTGGGTAGATGAACCTATATTGGGGTTCCTATCCATTTTCTCTGCTAAGGAAAGGGACACCATCTATTTTGAATACAACACTTTCCTGACAGAGAAAATCCACGATCATCTTTCTAAATTCCCCACAGAGGGCATGTTATGGTATTCCTCAATAATGTATTACATGTTCACCTTCTTTCAAGTAGAAAGGTTCTCCTTTCGGATGCAGAAAATGGACAAGGACGAAAAAACACGCACAGTAACATCTTGGACTTCACTGCTCAAAAGGAACTCCACAGAGTTCATCTTCAAACAATTCATTGAGCAGTTTTACCATCTAGTGGTGAGCATGCTCAGTGGGAGACTAGAGCCATGGATAAATGAAAAGATCTGGAGAATCTTACACCTCTCAGACCTCACAAAGATGAGAGATTTGTACCTGTATCAAAATCACACAGAAATTAGAGTATACGGGTGTGAATTAGCTCCATACAAGTTGCCCAAGTATTTTCCTATGAAGATATTTGCCATGGAATATATACGGCAAATGATAAATTCAGATGATATACACTTTGTGTCTCTGATGAAGAAACAACAACTAAGGATTAAGGGGCAGATAGGATCTTTTATCTGCAATAGTCAAGCTGCCGGGGAAGAGGCAGATAAACGTTTGAGGGAAATGAAGTTTGAAACAAGTTTCCTGTGGCACTACGATTCGTGTGGGATCATTTCGCAGATGAGAGTGAAGAATAAAAATATCTTGTATGTTCATACACCCAAGCTTGAGATAGAGAAGTTTGTAAATAAAACAGAGTGGGAGGTGAACACTCTAGAAGAGGTAGAACATATTACAAACAGAAGATGGCCATGGTGCCAAAAGATAGTTCCAAGTTTTCGGGAATATAGGGTAGTATAACAGGCAAGGCATTCTTAGAAACTTTGCAGCCAAACCTCAGCATACAACACGAGATAAAGTATATTTTCATCGTCAAACCTACTTTTTCCAAGTACACAAAAATGGATGAAATATACTGGAGACTACTCAAAGTCACCATTCCCAGTCAGCTAAGATGGGAATAGTTGTGCAATTTGATCGAGTAGGTGATGAAGTGTGCAAGTTAAGTCGACACATGGATTATTTAAAGTCATGTGGGTGACTCACCAATAGCCTTCCCCAGAATCAACATGAAGAATTCGATACATCATCGACAACTCCTAATTTTTTGTATCTTGTTAGTTAGTTAGACTTAGAACCTGCCATGTCCTGATCATTAATGATAGGGTCATTTGTAATTTTTTTTATAAATACTTCAAACTTTGAAGTATTGAGGGCTGATATTTACGCCCTAGCAAGCTGTAAGCGTTGTAATTTCTATCAAGAGATCTTCCAGTAATACAAAGAGACGTTTCACAGGATTCCTGCGTGTTAACTGTTGGTGAAGTTTTTATCTTTCTTTATTGGATGTTTATCTTTCTTAGTTATCATTTTTTTTTCTGACCTGATCATTTAAAGGGAGTTAATGTTGCATAATTTACCTTTGTGTACTATGTTTCTGAGATTTTAAAGATCTAAATGTTTATTTGTTGATGTTACAATAAAGAAATTCTTAATTGCTTCTTTATTTTAATTGATAATCTCGCCTTTTCTTCTCTCCATCACTTTATTTATGAAGAATCCAATAGTTGCATTAACCTTCCCTATGAAAAGAATGTCTATATATGTTTTATGATCTCTATCTTTATAAAACAGACCCCATAGCCCAATTGAGGAACAAACCCTTTTTCAGCCAACTTAGAAAAACAAACAACACAATCAAATTTAATCTAACTAGCCTAACATATGAAAACTAAGACAAAGTT
Source organism: Picea glauca (assembly GCA_000966675.3). Lineage (NCBI taxonomy): Eukaryota > Viridiplantae > Streptophyta > Pinopsida > Pinales > Pinaceae > Picea > Picea glauca. Next base: position 406,561 of record JZKD02S2124945.1, read on the forward strand.
AAATCTTACAAAGAGATCCCTCTCTAAAACTGGTAGGGCTAGATCCCAGTTTCGAAGTGGTTGGATAAAGTTGCCTCTGGTAAATTTGTTCTTCCCCCGACAACCTCTAGGAATTTACAGAGCATTAACATAGTTGCGACCATACTGGGGAGCTGAACAATCTTTCAATCCTACAATTTCTTTTCCCTAGACAAAGAAAACCTTATTTTTGAACAAGTCATAAAATCCAAACATATAAAGAGATAATGTTCAGAGGTTCTTAAAGTTTGTATATAATTAGTTTAAGATTCTCTTATAAATAAAAACAAAATAAAAATTAGAATTATGGCTCCCAAAAGAGTTTTTACCAAATCTCATCCTGACTTAGAACCTGTAGTAGTAATAGACAATCCCAAAAAATTATTCAGGAAGAAAAGCACTACAAAGGTTTTTGGGAGTCACAGTCCACTTCTAAGGTCCCCTTCTCTCCCAGAGAAGTTAGTTTCTCTTCAAGATCTCAAGTTTGATATATCTTTTCAACAAATCCTTTTTCAGGACAAAATTTGATAGTTTTGTCAATGAAACAGTTTTAGATCAAACCATATTTCATCCGAGGACCCCTAAAATACTCTCTCCCAGAGCTGAAGTTGATCGATGTTTTCATCCTGAATCTGATAAGCTTGAATACCTAGTTGCAAATCTTGGTCAAGGCTTAGACAAACTCCACCTTAAGCCATTAGTCGAACTCCCTTCCTTGATGGTTTCTACAATTTCTGTTAAATCTAAACCATGTCACTCCTTTTCTCCCAGCCATTCATCTTCTATAGCTTCAGTCACTACCTCTCCTATCGCATAGGTTGTTGTTCAGCCTCCTCCACCAATCATGGCAACAAGATATGCCCCATTGGTGTTGGTTTCCCCTTTACATGACATGCCTGAAGATTATCAAACCAATCTCCCTCAATTTGATAGTACTGGTCCCCTAAATTCACAACAACATGTTGACAAAATAAACGGTTATTTTGATTTATAGGAAGTGGATGAAGCTGATGTACAGATGAGACTATTTGCACAGAGTTTGACTTGAGATGTAAAAAAGTGGTTCAAGGAATTACCTGTTGCTACCATAACTGACATTTTTGTTTTTCGTCGAGCTTTCCTTGATAGGTGGGGGATGAAGAAAAATCCTCTCCAGATCCTATTATAATATGAGAACATCAGACAAAACCAAGGAGATACAATGCAATATTATTGCACTCATTTCAACAATCTGTACAATGCAATTCTGACTGATATCAAACCACAAGTTTTGGCATTAATAAAATTACGCGATGGATTTGACGTAGATATGTCTTATCAACTAAGAGAGATAAATGTTGCAACTATGGAAGACATGAATAAAAGTGTTGTCAGTGTAGAAGAAAATATTTTGGCTAGAAGGGCCAAGCAGAAAAAAAAAGGAGAGTGACTATTAAAGAAGAGCCTTGTACTTCCTCATCATACACCAAACTAGATTCTCTAGCCAGAGCTATGGAGAAAATGATGGAGAGAATCACTGTAACTAACAGAAACCCACCTATGGAGAACCAAGCCGCTCCTCAAATTTGAAACCCAAACTTCCAAAGAAATCCACCCCAGATCAAGCAAAGAGATCCTAGAGATCAAAGAGAGTAGAGGGGGCTTGATCAGCAGATCAGACCTCCTCTCTAGGATAATTACATCGATGATGGGGAGGAGGCAATCGAGGCATTTGAATACACTCATATAAACCTAATGGGTGATCATGATCATGATCATGAATCCATTTTCCTCACCTAGGAAGAGCACGAGATGTTCCTCCTTTCACAAACAAAGGTAAATGAGGGAGTTGAGGAATCAGAACAACAGTGATTTGAGAACTCTATAATGGAGGTTCATATGTAGTATAGCCTAAGGAGCAAGAAGACAAATAAGAAATCTCTAAAGAAGGCTGCTAAAACCAAGAAAGACTCGAAAAACCTTCCCAAGAAAGTCCCTGAGAGAAACAAGGCTGAACCTCATACACAAAAAACTCCAGAAATACTACAAAGAGAAAATCAGAATGAAGTTTCATCAATCAGTCAACCAAGTGCACTCAGCCACAGAATTTTGATAGATAAACCAGAAGTATAGACCTTAAGAAAACCGTCCATTGCATTCAGCCTTGAAGGGGAACTAGCTAAATTAAAAATTCCCATTCCCCTATTCGAGATGATGAACAAGAATGCTTACAAGTCTCAAGTGATTAAAGATTTAAGCCTCAAACTTGAGATAGGTACTAAGGCTTTGAATGTTGGATCAGTAAATCACTCAGACACAGTAAATCTTGTTGATGACCGACCAGAGCTCCTGTTTGGTCCCGAAGTTGATGGTCAAACTGGTAATGGTGTCGTAGCCCCTTTTTACATCAGCCTAAACATCCACGATCTGATATTACACAATGCTATGCTGGATTCGGTTGCTTCTCACAACCTGATGCCCAAAGCCATGATGGAAAAGTTGGGGCTCGAGGTCACCAGACCCTACAAATATTTTCATTCTTTCGATTCCATCAAGGTTAAATGTATAGGCTTGATCAAAGACTTATACATTACATTAGCTCAAATCCCAACAAAGATTTTGGTAATGGATATAGTAGTTTCATATATTCCCCCAAAATATGGTATGTTACTGTCAATATCATGGGGGGCTAAGTTGAAAGGAACCCTGCAGCTAGATATGTCCTACGCCACCATCTCAGTATTCAAACATTAGAGGAGACTGTATAGAGAAACCTTGATGAAGTATATGGTCAGTAGTCAGGAAAAGTCGCATAACTATCCATTGTAATCTGCAAACTCTGATCTAGAATATTTTATTCTATACAATGATGGTGATGTGGAAGAACAAATTGCTCAAATGGAAAAGGGTACACATGAGTCGAAAGAAAGTAAAGCAATCATTGAGGCAAGAAGGGTGGAAATGGTAGAGAGGGAGGAATTGCCAGAAGATTTTTGGAGCATGGATTTAGATGTTGCTATGAGTAAAGAAGGAGCTCGAGCTGGAGTTTGGTTGCATAATCAAAGATCAAGGTATTACGAGAATCATTCTTACAAACTGAATTTCCAATGCACTAATAATGTAGTTGAGTACGAGGCTCTGATGCTTGGCCTGAAATTACTAAAAAAATCTAGTGCGAAACAAATCATGGTAATGGGTGATTCTGGACTGATTATCAAGCAAATCAAAGGTGAGTATGCAGCTAAACACCCCAGACTTAGGGATTATAGGAATGTTATTTTGGATTCTCTTCAGTACTTTACTGAAATCGACTTGTAGGTAATACCTAGAGGACAAAACATACTAGTAGACAGGTTGGGTACGTCGGCAACTACTTGTAAAATTCATTTTCATCCCATGCACAAGTACACAATGGAGGTGAAGTGTAGACCAACCATTCCTGACAAAACCAAATACTGGCAGGTATTTGGAAATGATGATCAACTTGAAGACTATTTCGAATGTACAAACACAGATTTAGAAAATGATGATGAGATTGTAAATAAATTTGTTTCTGAAAGTGGTAGTGTAAATAATGTAGATTCCAAAGAGTTCAATGAAATTAAAGTAGATGCAGATGAATTGAATGAAAATGAGATAGATTCTAGTATTCTACAGTTCAAAAGTAATGTTTTACCTAGAGGTCTAGTTTTGCTAGAAGACTTGTTTGATTTTAACCATGTATCCAAAAAACCAAAAATTGAAGCTAGTGGTAAAGAGGTCGAAGAATGCAACATAGGAATAGAAGAAAAACCCAAGATGACAAAATTCTCCAAATCTCTACCCCTTGAGAAAAAACACAAGTACATTGAACCTTTTAAGGAATATGTTGATGTTTTTTCCTGGGGTTATGAGGACTTAAAATCCTACAACACAAGTATCATACAACATCATATTCCTATAAAATAAGAAGACAAACCTTTCAGACAGAAATTTAGGAGAATAAATTCCAAGTTACTCCTCGTGATAGAGAAAGAAATGAAAAAGATGTATGATGTGAAAATCATAGTCCCCCTGAGATTTTCCAAATGGGTTTCTAACCTAGTTCCTACCACGAAGAAAATTGGCAAGATTGGACTTTGCATTGATTTCAGAAATTTGAACAAAGTCTCTCTCAAAGACAATTACCCTTTCCCCAAAATGGACCACATTTTACAAAAGGTGGTTGGGTCCAGTAGGATCTCCTTACTAGATGGTTTCTTGGGGTACTGTAGAAATTTCAATACAAATTAAGTATTTCCTGCTATTTTCCTGATCTAACAATTATATGCCATTGTTAAATATAGACTCGCTTCTACTATTATTCTTGTGGAAAATTAAACCATGATCATAACCACAATCACAAAGTGAAATATCAAGAACACATAACACAAAAAATTTTCTGGGAAAGCATAAAGCTAAAAAACCCACTATCATATATTATGTATATCATGGATCATGAAACAATCTCATACAAAACTCTAATCCAAGAGCTCTCAGTACAATACAATCGTCTCACACTGTCATACACAAATCAACAAATGCATGTGCCAATTCCTGTGTCCAGACAACTTGCCTCCTCTGCACAAATCCTTGCAATTAGAATTCTCACAATTGATCGAATTGCCTAGTTTGCACATGCTCATAAGCATATCCACTGTATGTGTGATCAAATCACAATTGATAGACAAACTGTCCCTTTCACCTGCGATCTCAACTAGGTCTCCAATGTATCTGATATGCATGTAGTTAACCATGGCGAATCTTCAGTTGCATGTGAGTTCACTGATTGTGAATTAATGAATACTTAATTCACTCAACTCTCACTAGTGCAATTTTAGTTACAACTAGTACAACTGAGCTTAACTCACTTAACTACACTTATGGTTCTGTTACAACTCCAAATCACTCAGTTATAAATGAGATAATAGATTAATATTTGTTGTCCAATTTATTTAAGGGGAAAGTAAATTAGACACATGTTTAAGGGAAAGGTCTCATCATAATCTATCCCCTCTATCTATGAGAAGCCATGGGCCACAAACCTGGCCTCTTATTTCTCCACACTCACATCAGCAGCTTGCTTTACCTTGTATATCCATCTCAAACCTACCACTGATTTGTCGACCAGTCTTGGGACAATTTCCCATGCACTATTTTTGACAATGGAGTCATACTCCTCTACCATAGCATCAACCCAAGTGGGGTCCTACACTACTTCCTGAAAGGAAGATGGTTCAGTCACAATACATTTTCTCATAAGAGTCATGTATCCAAAAAATCGATCAGGAGGCTATCTTTGTCTATGTTGTGAAGTAGGGGCTCTTACATTCTGTGCAACATCTAGTCTCAATCTTTCAGCTTCCATGGTGCACTTTCTACCATTTCTGATGGATGGCTCTTCTTGAGTGGTTTCCTCCACTCCATGAACCTCTTCATGTGGCTGATCCACATATTGAGACTCATCTTTGGGAACCAGCAGTTCCTCTTCTGCATGCAAGTCTAGCTCCCTCTCAAGCGACAATCGCATGGCTTTCCCCTCATCGAATTTTATATCCCATCGCATAACAGTCATCTTATTGTTCAGAAAATACACACGATAATTATGGGGTGTTTCTGTGTACCCCACAAATATCCCAACTTTAGTAGTCGGTTCTAGCTTCTTCTTGGAATCCTTGGTCACATGCACATAAACAGATGAGCCAAAAATTTTAAAATGAGAAACATCAAGTTTCTTACCAGTGAAAGCTTCTTCAGGTGTACTCATGCCAAGTACTCTATGAGGACAACGGTTCTTCACATAAACCACAGTATTGCATGCTTCTGTCCACAAATGCATTGGTAGGACCTTATCATGCAACATCGCTTGTGCTGCACCCACGATTGTTCTGTTATTTCTCTCTGTGACCCCATTTTGTTGTGGGTTATGAGGCACTATGAGTTTTCTTCGAATTCCTTCTCTACTGCAGAAGTCTTTGAATTCATTAGAGATGTATTCTCCACCATTAGCACTCCTTAGAGCCTTCACTTGCTTCCCCGACTCTTTCTCCACCAATGATTTAAACTCACAGAACTTTGAGAATGTTTGATCCTTCTTCTGCATGAATAATATCCAACATTTATGAGAAAAGTCATCAACAAAAATAACATAATACCTATGTTTTGTTGTTGAAGCAACCGAGAATGGTCCACACACATCTGTGTGAATTCTCTCTAAGATCACCGAAGCATGGTTCTCCTTTTCATGAAAGGTGGACTTTACATACTTCCCCAGGGTGCACCCCTTGCACTGATCTAACTGAGCAAGTGTCCCCCTTGGAAGTCCAGTAGATATTTGTTGCATGATATTCAAGGCTCCATGATGAAGATGGCCCAATCACCTATTCCATAATTCACCCTCATCCTAGATCATCACTTTTTCTGCCTTTCCCATCATGGCATCGCAACCATCTACCCCTAGCATGTAGAGATTCTTAACTCGAATCCCTATCTTATTGACTTGACCTATTTATTTATGTCGCAGGTAGGATTTTCCACTGCTAAAAACAACATCATAGCCTCTGTCCTCCAACATTGCGACTGAGACCAAGTTTTTCTTCAGACCTGGAACATGCATAACATTTTTCAGTTGAAATGGTTTACCTGAATCCCTCTGAAAGGTAATGGTACCAATACTAGTCACACTGTATCATCCATCGTCGCCCATATCTATATGAATTCTGAGATCTTTCTCCTCCAAGTCAATGAAAGACTCTTTATCTCCCGTCATATGGAAGGAAGAGCCACTATCCAAATACCACACCAATCCTGATGCACTTGAAGCCATGCATGCGATCAAAGCAAAGTCAAGTTCAAATTGTGAGACAAGAACCTCACCAGTTGTAGCTCCAACAACGGTCTTGTTTTTCCTTTTCTGTGGGCAGTTAGTAGCGAAATGCCCATGTTCCTGACAATGAAAACACTTCACTTTGGACAAATCCAACATCTTGACTTTAGACTCGGATTTTTAATGGAATTTCTTCCCTTTCCCTTTCCTTGCCTTGGAAATCAAAGCACAATCCTCTTCTTCATCACGTTTTGATGAAGATCCATCTCTGGTGTTCCTCTTGAACTCCTCCTGCACTAGATCTGACCATAGTTGTTCCCAATCTGGAAATTTTTCCCTTCCATTGATAGAGTCTTGATAACTGTGCCAACTCTTGGGAAGTCCTAGGAGCACCAAGCTCACTATATCATCGGCAACAACTATTATTCCCACACTTCCAAGCTCATACTTGCATTAGACAAACTTCATGAGATATTTTGGAATGGTGTCGCCCTTCTCCATCTTGATCTTCCTGAGTTTATGTTTGAGCTCCAATTTCCGATGGTCGCTATTTTTTTGGAACAGATTTGTCAAAACCTTCCACATTGCATGTGGTGTGGTTTTCCCATGGAGACTTGAGACAATTTGGTCTCGTACTCCCTCCAACAGAATCCTCCTCTCCTTTGCCACTTTATTTTTCCATGCATAAATATTTGCAGTGTCTGTCGCATCCGACTTAGGAACATCTTTATCAATGTAATCCTTCAAGCCATTGTCTTCGAGTACTTCTTCCATCCCGTCCTTCCAAGCAATGTAGTTCGAGCTTCCCTCAAGTGCATACTCCAACCTCAAGCCATTGAAAGACATTTTGATCTTGAATCAACTGTCGTACCAAGAAAATCCTGCAAATTCGAATGTTATCCAACCACCAAAACTCAACTTTTGCAATCCCTCTTTCCTTAGGAGGTTCACACCCCACTTGTGAGTAGCCTGAGGGAAGTTTTCACCCTATCTATGTATAGCCTTCTAACTTGACTAGGAGGTTCACACTGCAATGCACTATAGGGTGAGGGAGGTTCGCACCTCTCCTTTGAGTAGCCTGTGAAAATGCTCAGGGAAGTTCACAGCTCTCCTTTGAGTAGGGTGCAAGAATTTCTTCTTTAAGAACTATGTGTAGTCTACAGTACTAAAGTTCACACCCTGCTAGAGACTAGACCTGCGAAAATAAAACAATTTTCGCACCTCACTTTCGTAGCTCTGTGGCCTCCTTGGCTCTGATACCATGCAAAAATTTCAATACAAATTAAGTATTTCCTGCTATTCTCCTGATCTAAAAATTATATTCCACTATTAAATATAGAATCGCTTCTACTATTATTCTTGCAGAAAATTAAACCACGATCACAACCACAATCACAAAGTGAAATATCAAGAACACATAACACATAAGCTTTTATGGGAAAGAGTAAAGATAAAAACCCCACTATCATATATTATGTATATCATGGATCATGAAACAATCTCATACAAAACTCTAATCCAGGATCTCTCAGTATAATAGAATCGTCTCACACTCTCATACACAAATAAACAAATACATGTGCCAATTCCCGTGTCCAGACATCTTGCCTCCTCTGCACAAATCCTTGCAATTAGAATTCTCACAATTGATCAAATTTCCTAGTTTTCACATGCTCATAAGCATATCCATTGTATGTGCGATCAAATCATAACTAATAGCCAAACTGTCCCTTTCACCTGTTATCTCAACTGGGTCTCCAATGGATCTGACATGCATGTAGTTAACCATGGCGAATCTTCAGTTGCATGTGATTTCACTGATTGAGAATTAATGAATACTTAATTCACTAAAATCTCACTAGTGCAAGTTTAGTTACAACTAGTACAACTGAGCTTAACTCACTTAACTACACTTATGGTTATGTTACAACTCCAAATCACTCAGTTATAAATGAGATAATAGATTAATATTTATTGTATAATTTATTTAAGGGAAAAGTAAATTAGACACATGTTTCTTGTTGACTTTTCAACAGGTACAACCAAGTGCTTGTCCACCCAGAAGATCAAGAGAAAACAACATTCACTTCACCTTGGGGAACCTTCATGTATGTGAAGATGCCTTTTGGTTTGATGAACACTGGTGCCACTTTCCAGAGAGCAATGGATATTGCTTTTGTGGATGAGCTTGGGAGATTTATAGTCATTTATCTGGATGATGTGATGGTCTACTCCCGATCTCATGAGGAACACTGGCTACACCTTAGACGCGTGTTTGAGAAGTGTAGAAAATTTGGGATTTCTTTGAATCCTAAGAAAAGCCTTTTCAGGTTAGAAGAAGGAAAATTGTTGGGACACATAATCTCTAAGGATGGAATCAAAACAGATCCCAGCAGAATAGAGGCCATCCAAAAAATGGAACACCCTAGGAATATTAAAGAGCTACAATCTTTCATTGGAAAAATAAACTTCCTAAGAAGATTCATACCCAACTTTCCCAAGCTTCTCAAGAACATCACCAATATGTTGAAAAAGGACAAAAAAATAAAATGGAATACTGTATCCAAGTAGTCTTTTGAATAGGTTAAGAATGCACTCACAGAAGCTCCAATGTTGATTAGTCCAGACTTTACCAAATATTTTTACCTTTTCTTTTTTGCATCCAAACACACCATCACATCAGTACTACTGCAAAAAAATAACGAAGGGTATGAACAAACCATAGCCTTTTTCAATAAATCTTTGAGAGATGTTGCGTTAAATTATAAAATAATGGAGAAACAAGATTTCACCTTGGTGAAAGCCATACAAGACTTCAGATTCTATATTCTCCATTCCCATACCATTTCGTATGTTCCAAATGCAGTGGTAAAGGATATTTTAACTCAGGATAATTCGGATGGCAGAAGAGGAAAGTGTATTGTTGTTATTCTAGAATATGATTTAGAGATTAAGCCTACTAAACTGATCAAAGGTCAAGGTCTAGAAAAGTTGATGGCTGAATCTAATTTCCATTCTCTACATATTAATTTCTTAGCCGTAGTTGATGAGTAGGGAGTGTAGGCGACTCCAAGAATGAAGGAGGTATTTCTAGACTCTCCATGGTACGCAGAATTGATATTTGTCTTGCTCAATTTACAAGCTCCCCCTAGTCTGATTAAAACCATAGCGAGGTTTTTAAAATTAAAAGCATTAAAATTTTGTATTCTAGAAGGTAATATTTATTGGAAAGATCTTGGAGGTATTTTGTTAAATTTCCTATTAAAAGACGAAGCTGACAAGGTTTTACAAGATTTTCATGCAGGATATTGTGGTGGGCATATGAGTTGGAAGACTATAGCAAATAAGATCCTCAAAGATGGATTCTACTGGCCTACATTGTTCACGGATGTGCATATGCAAGTCACCTCGTGCCATAAATGTCAAGTGTTTGAAGGTAAAAAGAAGATCCTACCCTTGCCCCTCAAACCCATCTCCATTGAAGCTCCTTTCTGGCAATGGGGTTTAGACTTCGTTAGAGAGATAAACCCTCCTTCCTCTGTCCAACACAAGTGGATTCTCACTGCCACTAACTATTTTACGAAATGGATCGAAGTTGTACCATGCAGGCAAGCTACTAATTCTGTTATCATTAAATTTCTAGAACATCATATTTTGTCTCATTTTGGATGCCCTAGAAAAATTATAGCTAACAATGCAACAACCTTCCAGACCAAAAATCTCATAGATTTTTGTAGCTAGTATCACATTACGTTGGGGCATTCCACATCTCATTACCCTTAGGTAAATGGGCCGGCTGAGTCTTCCAATAAAACCATGGTGAATATCATTAAGAAGGCACTGTAAGAAAATAAGAAGTCATGGCATAAAAAGTTGGTTTTTTCACTTTGGACTGACAGACTAACCACTAAGAGGTCAATTGGTATGTCTCCATACGAGTTGGTCTATGGTACTGAAGCAATGTTTCCTACCTCTTTGGGGGTCCTGGTCATGAAACTTTTGCAAGAGATGCAGGCTGAGCCGAATGATTCCCAAAGAAGAATAAACCAAATGATCCATTTGAAATAGTCTAGGGAAGAGTATACAACAAAACTTAGGTCATCCATGAGAACATCAAAAAGATTTTCAACAAAAGAACTAAAGAAGATGATTTTGAGTTAGGTGATTTGGTACTGAGATGGGAAGCTAGGAATGAATATAAGGGTAAACACGAAAATTTTGATAGCCTATGGAGAGGCCCCTTCATGATCTAAGCATTCAGAAGAAACAACACTTTTCTTCTCAAGAACATTGATGGTACAAACCTTCTAGGCAGACCAGAGAACAACAGGATGCTGAAGCACTACTCACCACTTCAATAAAGGCACTTTCCACCCATTCCCATTGTAAAAACCATTTTCCTTTACTTGTAGTTTATGAATGGGTGACATTGATTAGATGGTTGAAGCCCGTAAAGAAGGCCCTGAGCCACTCAACAATGTCATAAAAATTTTCAAAAAATAAAACAGATCAAGTAGCGAAAGAAGATCTGGAGTAAATTTTTCAAGACATCAGGAAGCAGGATTCTTGGCACTTCACAAGGAGAGTATCATCCCTAGGTGGAGCCGCTGTTATAACCCTATAATTTATAGGATCAACTGTTGACTGAAAATTTTATCCTTGTAATGTTTTTTTTTGAATTTCAAATAATGTTTCATCCTGCAAATTATTTGAAAAGAAAAGAAAAAGAAGAAAAAAGAACATAAAAAAATGAAAAGAGGATAAAAGAGGGCATAGAAGAAAAAATGAACAAAGCCCCATGCAATAACAATGACTTGAGCCATATTGTTTAAACATGGTCAGGTCCTTTTGAATTGATGTTGATAGGATTAGTGAATAATCTTGGCTAAACTGTTTAATCTTAGCCAAGTAGATAGGTTAGTTAGTGAATAAATTTGATCAGACTATTCAATCCTGATCAAATAGCCCCGGGATAGAGTAATTTCTTATCCCAACAGTTTAATCTGGGCTAAAGGTGTAGGTAGGTAGGATAGGACATAGGCTAGCCAACTTTTCTTTCAATAAAGTTTGTATGGTGTTCGAAGAAAATGTATGATTCTGATGTTTGAGGTGTTTTCCTAACCCCATGGTGACAAAAGCAAGGGAAGCAGTGCACAAAACCCACAAAAAGCACTAAGACTGAGTTCTGTTGCACATTTTCAATTGTGCTCGGAGATTAAAAATGGTGCATGGATCTATGATAGAGCTATTGGCACCCAAATCTACGGCTGAGATGATTTTCTGGACCCCCTGGACCATTCTACCTTTAACGGTGGGGG
>JZKD02S2124945.1:437601-448022 GCA_000966675.3 Picea glauca
ATTTTGTAATATAAACTAAATGTATTGAAAACCAATTATTAGAAAGCATTTTATTGACCGAAGAATATTGGTATATCACTTTATTCATATTTTATATTTAAAATTAAATATATAAAAAAATATATTAAACTCGTGAGTAATTACTTTTATTTTATCCAAAATGAGTATTTACTTTTATTTTATTATGATAAAGTAAAATTTATAATTTATTAAATTAAATATTTAAAATCAATGTTTTTGTTTAAGTATAGAAAATAAAATTTATGATTTATTACATTAAATGTTTGAAATTGCAATTAAATATGTTTGTAAATAAGCGTGTATTACTTTATGGATATTTTGAAACATAAACTAAATGTATTGAAAACCAATTATTAAATATCATTTTATTAATTGAAGGGTATTGGTATATTAGTATAACACTTTATCCATATTTTATATTTAAATTAAATGTATAGATAATGAATAATTGTATATCACTTCATTGATATTTTGGTGGAGTATATTCACGACCATCAAATCATGTGAGTAATGGGCTCTCCTTCGTCTCCTCATTTGTCCCCTTAAATTGATCATTTATATTTGGAGAAATTTGAAAAATAAGTCATTGATTCTTACTCTAAAAAGTCTAAAATGTAGAGAAGATATGTTCATGATACCCATGTCATTTAGTCACATGGAAGAGACAATTTAATGTGATTTTTTGAATATTTAAATAACTAATTTGAAACCATAAATTTTACAATGGAACTCAAAAATATCCCAAAGGAAAATGAATCTTTTATCACATCAAGGTTATCGAAAAAAAACTCATACAGATCGCTATTTCCACACAAATTCTCATCATCACCTAGGTCAAAAATGTGGAATCATCAAGATCTTGGTTATTCGAGCTTTCAAAATATCAAACAAGAAACACATTGAGCAAGAAATTAAGCACCTAGAAAATGTATTCAAAACAAATGGGTATAATAAGAAAGAATTTGATTGGGCTCTTATAAGAATAAAGAGGAGACTTGGAATGAGAAGTATTAATGAAAAAAAGGAAGGGAAATCTACAAGAATTTCTTACATAAAAGGTTCAAGAGATAAGATTGCAAAGATTCTAAAGAAGGGAAACAGTAAGGTCTCTTTCTCACCCCCCTAACACAATAAATACTTTATTGGATAATTCCAAAGATACTACTGATCCAAGAAAACAAAAAGGTGTATATTCAATCTCATTCTCTTATGGTAAGAAATACATTGATGAAACCGAGAGATCAGTTCGAATAAGGTTAGGTGAATATTGTGTAGAGATTAGACACAACATAATTAAAAAATCAGCTCTGGCCAAACACTCCCATAATGTTGGTCTCCATATATGTGTGGACCATGCAAAACTCATCACAATAATTGATCGCTAAAGAAAAAGAAATATATGGGTGGCCATGCAAATTCAATTAAATGAGAACAACTTGAACATAGATAATTGTCTAAAGCTAAGAAAGATGTGGAAGTATGTCCTTCAAAATATAAAATAAAAAAAAATAATAATAATCATGATCATGTTTGGCTAACATATTTAGATGAGGGTTATTACTATTAAACTTTATGATAAAAAAAACCATTTATTCCATCTTAAAAAATAGAAGAAACCTCCTTATTGTGATCCAATGAGAGACAATTTCACTGTAAACCTAGAAAAGGAGAAGAAGAATTTAATCAATAATGTAAATGACAAAGAAATCACACAATACACAGAGATTTTACCCTAGAAACCCAAACCGAGAAAACTAGCATTCCTTCAACATTCTGCTCTCTTGTTGTCTTATTCAATTTGAATAAAAAATTACATGTCTAACCTTGGTGCACACATAAGACACAATCAACCTCATTCCCTCTTTCCTACACAAGAACAACCCTGTAGCCTATCGGACCTATCCATCAGGTGGTCAATTTGCTAGTGAAAAGGTGGCCTATTGATACGATTGAAGATCACTAAATCTAGCTTACATATGAATGACCACCAACCTATGATTTACATAATATTTACATTATCCTTTACATCCTCACAACACACCTCTTTATATAATTTACAATAGGAAAAAACCTAAATAATTGACACCCAAAAACGGTTACAGATCCATGCATATCATTGGCTATAAATACCGTAAATCTTGATATTCTGTTACAATCGACTCCAAGTCGTATTACCAGTCGACTATCGGTCAACATTCATTCGGTCTTCAATAGGTCACCACACGCCTACCTGTTGACCTCTTGTTTGTTGACTTATCGTTGATATCTTGGACTTTTACTTTACTCGGTCAACTTCCTCAACCTTCGACTTGTTGTTGATACACCTCAACATTCAACTGTCGTCAAACGACCTCGACCTTCAACCGTCAGTCGATTCACCTCGACTAGAATTTCACTGCAAAGAATATAACAACCCAACATTATCCCACTTGTTGTCTTCTTTTATGAAATAGGATATTCCTGCAATTTCGTTCAAAGACCCGGGGAAATAATTCCCATTTCCTCTTTGCACCAGGAGAACTTCATATCACTCACAGACTTGGTCAATGAGTCTGCTACGTTTTCCAAAATGTGTACTTTCCCTAGTAGCACCTTGTTACTTTCTACCATGTCTCTTATGAAATGGTATTATACATCAATGTGCTTAGTCTTCGAATGATAAGCATGGTTCTTTGCTAGAAATTTTTCACTTTTACTGTCACAACTTACCTTCATATCTCTCTTCTCAAACTCAATTCCTAAACATAGCCTTTGCAGCCATACCACTTCTTTTCTTCCATGAGTGGCATCCATGTATTCATCTTCTATTGTTGACAAGGCTACGACCACCTATCACTTACTCATCCAACTTATTTCTCCACTAAAAATCTTGAATACATATCCACTGGTCAATCTCTGTTGATCCAGATCTCTGGCCTAGTCGACGTCGAAAAATACATGTACATTTAATTTACCACTGTCATCTCTAGGTCTTCCTTGGTAGCATATAGAATAATCCTTTGTTCGACACAAATAACTGAATACTTTTTTTATAATTGTCAGGTGCTCCTTTCTAGGTGTCAACATGTACCTTCTCAACACTCCCATTGCATCGGAAATGTTTGGTTGAGTGCATACCATCGCATACATTAGAATACCAACAACACGTGTATAGGGAACACATGCCATTTCCTCTATTTCTTCTTGTGTCTTTGGACACTATTCAACAGTAAGCCTTTCTCCCACAAGAATTTTCACCTGGACTGGTTTGCAATCTTACATGTTGATCCATTTCAGAACTGTTTCAATATACTTCATCTCATTCAACAAGAGATTTCTAGTGTCTCTATCTCTCTTAATCTCCATTCCTAAAATGAAGTTAGCTTCACTGAGATCCTTCATGTTGAACTTGGAGGATAAATGCTTCTTTACCTCCTTTATTGTGTCCATCTTCTTTCCAATCAACAATATTTCATCGAAATTGTAATGTCCACTCACCACCCTCACTGGGGACAATGCCACTACTCCAAAAGACAAAATGCTTTGATACGAATTTGATTAAAACTGTCGATGCCCAGATATAGACCTGTTGGGATATGGAAAACAGAGCTCTTTGCAGAATAAATCACATATAAACTTAAGAGAAATAAACATAGATAACATCAAATCATACATGCAATGAAACACATGATATTATTATAAGAACCACATAAATGCCCTAAAATAAATCATTAACCATTAAGCACAAAAAATGATACTTATCTCTTAATTGTAATGCACCGACTACGTGTAGACCTTCCACAAACCTCCCAGCCTTAGACAACACTTCTCATCACTCTCAGAAGTGGGTCACCCCGCAGCTGGGACTAGACTCCATCATGCAAGGGATTCCTAGGCTAGGAAAGGATAACATGAAGTTGCACCAGTCTACGAGAAGGATTTCCTCCAAGGATACACTTATGCCCATTGCTCACAGACTCTCATTCCTCACATGCTTGTCCTACCCTAGGAGTATACACCTTCACTATCACACAATCCATCGATTGCTCCACCTCCCTTCTAGGGCTTCAATAACACCACGGACATGAATTCTTAGAGATTTGTAGCTACTACTAGACTCCGTCTAGGAGAACTCACTTCCGCAACAACTCTATCACCTGAAGAAAGTTTTTCACAGACCTAACAAACTTCTTCTTCAACCACGTGCATGAAAATCTGCCTCTTCAAACCACAATGAAAAATCAGGTAAGGCAAGGGGATGACTCAATAGATTACAGAGGTTCACAATGGCAAAAATGGCTCTGGCTGTATGATTTTTCAATGTGTGCATGAACTTCAGAAGGGATGGAAAGAATCCCGAGGATGAACTCATGGGGAATATGGCCAAATGAAACACAAGAAACCCACAAGGTACAGGTTAAGTACGATATCATTTTGGTCTCATTACAAAGGTTTGGGATGGTCGAGGGTTCAACAATGGCATTCAAGGTTTTACTAATTCCTTATAGCTGCGTGCGTAAGTGGAAGGAATGGAAAAAGGATCCCCGAACAGTAAAAATCCCCACATATGTTTCCATGTGCCTAATATGACACATGGCACTCATGAAGCACATTCCTCTCCATTTGGAAGTCATTCTCCTTCCCCAAAGGAACTGAGGATAATTCCATATCCTCCTCACAACATTTATAATAATAATATATATTACTCCTTGGGATTTAAGCTCTTAATCTTAGCCCCTTTTCCAATCCTCTTAGCCCCATCCCTTACCCAGCCTAGTGGAGCCTAGCCCCCCATACTCTTTCATCATGGTCGGTCTACACGCACTGATTCTTTTATATTAACGAGTTGAATATTTCATATACAAAACAAGCTCCTGGCCTTGGCATCCTAATCTCTCTGGCTCAAATATCACATAATCCTCCTAACTTATCATTACTTGGCTCACTAGCCTATGAGACATGTTTACAATTCATGATTAAAAATTAGGGGCTCGGCTTTGGGGCATTAAAATCTCCTGCCCTTATTTTTTCACTGTGCTTGGTGCAATTCTCTTACACCATATCAACAAGATTTCCAAAATATTCAAAATGATGCGGGTATTCTTCTCACATTTCATCCTCATGCTCCCAAGTAGCGTCCTTAGGACTGTACCAGGTCCATTAGACTTTTAAAATCCCTATGGCTTGATTCCAGAGCTGTTTGATTTTTTGTTCCATAATGCATACCAGATGCACTTGGATAATGCCCTCCTGCTCCACATGAATCACATTCCAATCAATTGCATGATTAGCATTAGGTATATATTTCTTGAGCAATCATACATGGAATACATTATGAAAAGACATAGATATAAGAAATGCAATCATATAAGCTATTGGACCAATCCTTTCTAGGATTTCAAATGGTCCACAATATCTAGCTGCCAACTTGAAACAATTTCCCAACTTCAGTGAACTTCTGTTGGCCTTAACCTTCAAGAATACATGATCACACACTTTAAACTCCCTATGAGTTCGACCTTTGTCAGCATAGCTTTTCTTCCTATCTTGGGAAGCCTTTAAATTTTTTTTAATTCTCAAAATTTTCTCTTCCATTTCTCTGAGCAATTATGGCCCAACCACTTCCTTATCAACTGGATTGTCCCATCGTACATGAGTGTTTCACATTCTGCCATAAAGTGCTTCAAATGGGCTCATCTTCAGAGATGCTTGGTACCCATTGTTGTAAGAAAACTCTACCAAGTGTATATATTATTCCCACTTTGATGGTTTTTCCATCACATACATTCTTAACATATCTTCTATTACTTGGTTTACCCTCTCTTTCTTCCCATCAGACTTGGGATGATAGGTTGTACTAAAGTTCATATTGGTTCCGAACCCCTTGAATAATCCCTTCCAAAATTTTGAAGTGAATTTTGGGTCTCTATCAGACACAATTTTCTTGGGAATACCATGCAATCGGGCCACTTCCCGCATACAGATATCAACAACATTGGTTGCTTTGTGATTATTCTTCAATGAAATAAAATGGGCATACTTGGTAAGCTTGTCCACCACTACCATGATAGAATCATGATGCTTGCTTGTCCTTGTAAATTTGGTGATGAAATCCATTGTCACCACTTCCCACTTCCACTTAGGAATGGGTAATGGCTGCAACAATTGAGATGGGTGTCTATGCTCAACCTTGGCCCTTAGACACTCCATACATTTGACAATGTACTCATCAATTTCTTTCTTCACACCTGGGCAATAGTATTGGCTCCTGACTGCTGCCACTATTTTCTGATATCCTCGGTGTCTAGCATAAGGCACATTATGAATATCCTTCAAGATAATAATTTTCAATTCCACAGAATTGGGTATAAAATTTTTGTTCATGTACAGGATAATTCCATCATCTACCAATTTATAATCTTTGACTATCTGTTTCATTTTACCTTGCTGCAATTTTGTTACCATCTCCATGTACTGCAAATCTGCTTTTGCAGCTTCATAAATTTTACCTTTAAGATATGTTTGGTACATGCTAATGGATTTAGCATGTAAATCATGCACACTCCTGCTGAGTGCATCAAGCACCTTGTTCTCCCTTCCTTTGATGTGCTTGATATCAAAGTCATACTCACAGAGGAATTCCAATCATCTGATTTTCCTAGTATTTAATGTTAGTTGATCAAACAAATACCTCATACCATTATGGTCTGTCCTCAGTTAAAATTTATTTCCCATGGGGTAGTGCCTCCACTTTTTTAAGGAATGTACTATGGCTTCCAACTCCAAATCGTGAGTGGCATAGAGCCTATCATTCTCCTTCAAATTTTTGGATTCAAAACATACTACCAAACCATTCTAACTGAGGACTCCTCCAAGTCCCTTATTGGCCCTTAGTTATGGAAGCAAGCGAAGATTAAGGGAGAAAAGGAAAAATATGAACTGTGCAGAAGACATAATGACTGATACTGGGTCGAAGTGAGTAAAAGAGAAGAAAATATGGATCAAAGTAAGAGAAATAAATTCATTGGACGAGGAGATCAAGGATGACAAATCAGTAAGGAAGAGGGATTGTGGACAACTCAGCAAGTGAAAGAAGATGTCAACAGATGATTTGAAGCACCATTCATGAAGGAAGGAAAGATAGGTTGGCGAAGCCCTAAAAATCTAGGTCAAGTTGACCTAGGGTTTTAGACACCTAGGGTTTTGGTATCTAGGGTTTGGAGACTTAGGTTTCAACCTAAGGGTGTCTGAGAGCTACTGTAATGTATAAATAAAGGCCTAAAGGACCTGGTATGGGTTGGTGCTAAGTTGGTTGAGGGATCATTGTTATTGTATGATTGAGTGAGTACTACTCTGTGAGAGAGAAGTGTTGAGTGCGAGAGCCTTATGGTATTGTAATATCTTCGGTTGGGTGCGAAGATCAACCCTCTAGCTGGGTGTGCAGGGAGGGGAGAGAGAGAGAGAGAATAAGAGAATATCTGCTAGCCAAGAGTGCAGGTAAGAACTGTATGCTTCCATCTTAATATATCATAAAGAATAGTTATGTGGACGTAGCCCTCGGGAGAGGGTGAACCACGTATATCTTGTGTAATGTGTGATTGATGTTATGTTCTTTGTCATTGGATATGATGCTATTGTGATATTGTGTTAGATCTGAAATATAACTTACGCAGTAGGTTTAAGGAGGATAAAGAATAACTAGGTGACTGTGTGTTGTTGTTGTGAATCCACTCTAAATTTCATCTGGTTAGATTGCATCTACTTCGTAGGTGTTTCCTAAAGGGCCAATAGTTAGGGCTTGTTGGTGCAGTGTTAGAGTTGAACCGTGGGTCTGCCCCTATGCCAACAAATGGTTCTATTGCTAGGACGAGAATCTTCTTGATGGAATGTCAAGGTGGTTTCCATCGAAGACATAGATTCAGAAGTGGATAGAAGATCAAGAAAAGGACTTCGTTGAAGCCCAGAATAAGAACCCTAATCTTATTACAGATGATTGGTTAGGAATATATATCTTTACTGATATACATGATATTTTATTTGGAGGAATCCATTGGGAGCTATATGTGTGGCTAGCTAGGTTAACAGATATTCAGTTCAAAGTCAGACTTAGACCATCTATGGTTTGGATGACGGTGTTGATCAAGAAGGTCAACAGAGTTGATAATGTCGTGTCAAGAGCAGTAGATCACTAGTTTGATAGTACCATTGGAGGGTATATCACTGATTTTATTGTTGATAGAGTGGAATCATATAGCCAAGCAGAGAGATATTTCTTTAAGGGACCTAGAGGAAACTTTTTACATTTTCTGAAGTTGAAGATCAAGATGCTATTGCATGAGAATAACATCTTGAAGATACAGTAATCGATCAGATCGGAAGAGATAATGTTCAAAAATTCATATAGTGATAGTGACACAAAGGCTGGACATACACACAGTGGGAGAGTGTTCAAAGAATTTCATCTCGTGAACCCGTTTAAGCATAACGACAGAGATGAAGAGTTATACAGTGGAGAAGAGGTAGATCTGACAGACAAAGAGCATTCATAATCTGCTAGGCTAGAGGAACCTCGCTGAGAAGAGCTAGAAACTTCAAGAACTACATTGACTTTTGAAGTAAGTACTATTATTCCTCATGTTGCTTCAATAGTGTTAAGTAAATAGAGTAACCTAAGTCATCATAACGCTCAGGGCATTGTCACTAGGATCCCACCACATACTCAGTTAGGAAACCTAGGAAGATCTATGGGAGATGAGATGAGGTTACCCACCTTTAGAGGAGATGGATCTGAAGATCCTGATCAACATTGGTTTCTATGTGAAGCCATGTGGAGTATTAAGAATATCACCGACAAATTTGTCAAATGAGCTTAGTTCAGTACTACCCTAAGAGACCGCGCACTGGGATGGTACATAAAATTCATCCAAGGAGCTACACCTAAACCACTGAACTCCATTAAGACTGTTCTAATTGTTGAATTCAAGAAACCTAAGTTAGACTCGCAGTGCATTACATAACTAAAAGAAATCAAGTAGAGAACAATTGAACCTGTCTGGGAGTTTGATCAAAGATTTAATACCTTAATAGGCCATTTGAGTTTTCAGATCCCAGATGAGCAGAACAAGGAATGGTTCATTGCTTCCCTCTTCCCACACATTAGAGTTCCTTTGATGCAATAGAAGATTTCTTCACAAGCTGAGGCACTAGAGATTTCCATGAAATTAGAATCAACCCCTATGGGATAATCCATCTCAAGTATGAGTCAAATCCTGAATCATCTAACTAGATTATCACTATAGGTCGAAGATATGAAGAAAGACAAGGTAAAATATAAAAGAGAATACATCTGGTGTATCCTATGAAAATCAAAAGGCCATGACAAGGAACATTGTCCCTTATTTCATGAATACTTGGCCTCTGGAGCTCTGAGCCCTTTGAAGCAAGTTACCCTGCCCTGGTGCGAGGTATGTAGAAATCGACATCACCCTGTTGAATGTTACTATCTGCAAAAATATGTCCAGACACCCACAAATCTGTATTGCATGTTTTGTAAGTCAGTAGGACACGATGACAGGGATTGTATGGCTTACAATATCATGCATGAAAGGTCGAGGGATATATACAAAATTCAAGGTGAAGTACTGCAAGAAGGAAGCACTACGCAGTACAATTCCCTTGGCAGAGGAAACTTCAACCTTTGGGGTGGATTTTGAGGAAGAGGAAGAGGAGGAGGTATGGGTCGAGGGCGAGGACAGATCATCTGTTATAGCTGCGCAAAGCTAGGACACTTGGCAAGAGACTGTCAGAACCCTTGTACCACTTGCAACTATTGCAACTCATTCGAGCATGTTATTGAGGAATGTCCTACATTGTTGGCTAAGCTTCAGGGAAAACGAGGAGGAAACTAGAAAATACAACTAATCAAAGAAGAAACTCACAGAGAAGATCCCAGAGTCATTGTTATCACATGAGGAGCCATTGTTACAGGAGAAGATAGAGTGATCCAAGGAAAGACTATAGAATAATCAGGGATCAGGAAAGATGCAGAGAAGACATAAGAGTTTGACCCAAGGAAAGAGAAGCAGATATTTGAGGAATCAAGAAAGGAATTCAGAAGATATCAAGCTTCTTCGTGAAAGGTTCAACCGGAAGTAAGAAAATATGGAATGCCTCTAGCATTTGATCAGTCTACTTTGCCCAGAGATGGAAAAGAAGTGAGTAAACTTATCAGTTTCTTGTATATGTTTATTGAGTTGATTAAAGATGAAAAATCCATACAAGAACTACAAAATTTGGTCAGACAGTATGTGTTAAGTACCTAACCAGATCTGCAAATATAATTCAATAATACCAAGAATAAACCATAAACCATTCACTATAACATGAACACAAGAAATAGAGAAAACCCTTGAGGTAGGGTA
>JZKD02S2124945.1:482783-493352 GCA_000966675.3 Picea glauca
CGATGCATACAAGCCCAACTCTCCTTAAGTACAGAAAAATGTCATATGATGATGAGTGAAGGAATAGTGCTTGGACATTTTATCTCATCTCAAGGAATTCAGGTAGACCCATCCAGGATACAAGTCATTAAGGATCTTCCTACTCCAAAAACCCAAACAAACGTAAGAAGTTTTCTAGGACATGCTGGATAGTACAGAAGATTTATCAAAAAAAATTCCAAAATAGCTTCTCCCTTGTTTGTATTACTGATGAAAAATGTTGAATTCAAATGGACTAATTCTTGCCAGGAAGCATTTAACACACTTAAACATTAGTTATCTACAACCCCTATTCTTAGAGGACCTGATTGGGCACTTCCCTTTCATATATCCTCCGATGCTTCAGACACTGCAATAGGAGCTGTCTTAGGACAAGAAGAAAATCATCTCCCTTATGTTATCTATTTCATCAGCAAGAATATGACTTCTGTTGAAATCAATTATACAGTCACTGAGACAGAATTCTTAGCAGTTATCTATGCCATTAATAAATTTAGACATTACATTACTGGCTATTCTACTTTTTTCCATACTGATCACTCAGCTATCAAATATTTAATGAACAAACCTATCACAAATGCTAGAATCACCAGATGGCTGCTATTATTACAAGAATTTGATATTACAATTGTAGATAGACCAGGAAAAGAGAATGTAGTTGTTGATTTCCTTTATTGGTTGACACCTGATGATGACACCCCAGTAGATGATTCCTTTCCTGATGAATATCTATTTGTAGTTTTTGCCCACTCACCTTGGTATGCAGATATTTCTAACTACTTGGTTGCAGAGAAGTTACCACCACACCTATCCCACCAAGAGAAAAGAAGAATCATTCGTCAAAGTGCTCGGTATAGTTGGATAAGTGGGTGTATTTTCCATACAAGACCTGATCAAGAAATCTGAAGGTGCATTACAGAAGATGAGGTTTATGATCTACTAAAAGCTTGTCATGATGGCCCTTGTGGAGGGAATTTTTGCTGATAAGAGAACAACTCATAAAATTATTAGAATGGGGTACTATTGGCCCTCACTCTTCAAAGATGCAAAGAAATATGTCTGGGCATGTGATAGTTGTCAAAGAGTAGGCCAACCTAATTATAGAGATGAAATGTCATTAAACCCCCAGATAGTACTTGAACCATTTGAAAGATGGGCCTTAGACTTTGTAGGACCCATCAACCCTCCATCCAATCAAAAAGTTTACATAGTGGTCTACACAGACTACATGACTAAATGGGTGGAAGCCAAAGAACTCCACAGAGCGATTGAAGAAGCAGTTATAAATTTATTATTTAAATACATCTTCATCAGATTTGGAGTGCCAAGAGAATTAGTGACAGATGGAGGACCTCCTTTCACTTCTCATGGTTTCAAAGCCACCCTTCAATAATATCATATTCAACATAGAATGACTACAACATACCACCCCCAAGCCAATGGACAGGTGGAAAGCACAAACAAAGTTATAGAAGCCATTCTCACAAAAACAGTGAAGGAAAATAGAAAGGATTGGTCCTACAGGCTCCCCGAAGCATTATGGGCCTACAGAACTACCTGGAGAAATACTACAACATTCTCTCCCTATGAATTAGTCTATGGAGAGAGTGTTTTCTTTCCTGTGGAATTTGAAATAAAAACCTTAAGGACTGCTTTAGCTGTCAACCATGATTTGACCGATGCACAAACAGCCAGGTTGTAGCAGCTTAATGAATTAGAGGAGAAAAGACTAGATGCCATTCAACAGACAACCATAATTCAACAACAAAGATCAAAATGGCATGACAAAACTATAAAAAACAAACAGTTCCAAAAAGGTAATTGGGCCCTACTGTATGAATCTTGGTTCAAACAATTTCAAGGGAAACTGCGTACAAGATGGCTTGGACCTTACGAAGTAGACACTATTTTCCCCAATGGAACAGTAAGGCTCCTCACAATCGATGACTCCAAAACACCGTTACTTGTAAATGGTCATCGGCTTCGTCTGTACCAGTGCCCTATTTCCAAAGAAGATTTTAAGGCTGCATGCATGGTAGACTCCCATTACCTCTTCTTAGAGGAGGCCTCTACCCCTCATTACAATTAATTCTTTTAAGTTACTTTCTTTAGTATTAGATTAGATTTTATTTACTAATAATCCCTGTCAGGAAATACCATGTTACAATCGATTTTTGGAGATTCCCGATCGAAGCACAGCCACTAGGAAAGGACGATCCTACTTCACAAAGAGACCAACTTTCCCGATGCTGAAACACCACTGTTCAGCACTTTTGACTTTCCTCTGTTGCTGAAACACCATTGTCAGCAACTCGTTTCTTTTTCTTCGTTACTGAAACAACACTGACTTTCCCCATTGTTGAAACACCATTCACAGAAACTTTCTGCATTCTCCCTATTGCCAAAACACTACAGTCCGAAAATTCTTCACATTTCCTCATAGACGAAACAACACCGTCCAGCAATTGTTTCGCCTTTTCTTTTCTGTTGCTGAAACACCATTGTCAGTAACTTTTCACCACTTTCCCTATTGCTGAAACACCATTCATAGCAACTTTCCGCATTATCCCTATTGCCAAAACACTACAGTCCGACAATTCTTCACATTTCCTCATAGACGAAACAACACCGTCCAACAATTGTTTCGCCTTTTCTTTTTTGTTGCTGAAACACCATTGTCAGCAACTTTTCACCACTTTCCCCATGGCTGAAACACCATTCACAACAAATTTTCGCCTTCTCCCTATTGCCAAAACACTACAGTTTGGAAAATATTCACTTTCTTCATCGACGAAACAACAGCGTCCAGCAATTGTTTCACCCCGTTTTTCCTGTTGTTGAAACACCATTGTTCAGCAGTTCTTCACATTTTCTCATCAACGAAACAACACTGTCCAACAATTGTTTCGCCCCGTTCTTTTTTGTTGCTGAAACACCAACTTTTCAACATTATCTGTCCACAAGATTTTATGCTCTCATACTATAGTTTGTCCTTCCAGTCAGCAAATCCTTGATACAATTCATCTAACAAATCAAAAGTCTCCACCACGATGACTACGAAACTACCATGGACAGGCATTATATTTTGTTTGCAGCACGAATCAGAAGGTAAGGCGAGGTATGTAAATTTTATGTAATATAGTTAAGCTATAGTTAATGAGAAGATTCTAAATCATTATGACCACTCGAGTGCAATTATTACTAGCCGCACTTGACGGGAGGGGAAGACATATCAAACCTTTTATACCATCATTTCACATGAATCCACCACCGCCATCCCTATTTTACTACCCTTTCGCGTGCTTCACCACCATTTGCATACCTTCACTCAGAAAACGCACTCTGCGCAGAAGTTGTTACTCAAACTCTTTGACGGTGTATTTTACCAAGCTGGTAGCTATGGGAGGCTCTGTTCTACGGTACGAACCTGCCACAACAGCCCTGTTAGAACTATATCCAGAAGCTTATCAAATTTTTCAGCAGGCAGAATGGCTCAGTTATTTTCAGAGACTCAAGGGGTATAATGAACAACAGGTTCTGCAATTCTGTCAAAACCTTTAGAAAGACCATTTCATTGTTCAAGGGGTCTGAATTTCAGTAACAAAAGACGATATAGCAAAGGTTTCGGGTCTCCCCACCAATGGCAGTCGTATGTTCATCCGTAAACATATCATTCGAAATTCCCAACAGAACTTCTTCCTGCCAGAAGAACAAATTGAATTCAAAGGTTGGGGTGTCCGACTTAGCTCGTTGCCGCCCCCATGGCCGGAAGTTGCAAAATTCGTCAAACACTACCTCACCTGCGAAGGTCGATACCAGGTATTCTACCAGCACGATTTTCTCCTGTTATCTCATTTACGGCATAATAGATTGGTCAACATCCCTTATTATCTGCTCGGTTGTCTCAAAAACATGTCGCATTATAGTAAAAGGCTAAAGATCCTGCCCTTTCACTCACCCACCACCGTCTCATCCAACTTCTTATTCAAAAGAGTTTTGCCCAACAAAACCTTCCTCTAAACAACCCTCCTATAGATCCCCAAGAAGCTGTTAAAATTCCCAAAAATCTCCAGGAGCAGCAACCACAAAACCCCCCAGACCCCCCAAAAGTACCTAACAGCCCGCCTATAGAACCAATCATTCCAATTAACCCCCCTATCATACCAAGTCCGCCCCACACCTTACCAGAATCATCCACTCCCTCCCTTCATATTCTTAGTGATGATTCTGAGCCAGATAATTCCCCCTGCCCCATCATTGAGGAAAAACCCCCACGTAAACGAAAGCAAATTCCTTTCTTCCTGCCCTTCTTACAAATAAAATGAACAAGGGCCTCAACAAGGCCAGCCATTATTGCCACTACCCTAGACCCCCAAACCATTCGAATAATACCCCGTACACCTCTAACCTCTCAAATGCCAGAATCTTTGCCTATTCCACCCACAAGCACTGAAACACAAGAACCAGATGCCTAGGGTGTTGCAACATCATCTGTTTCAAATTTCATAGATGAAACACAAGAACCAGCTACCCATCCCGTAGATGAAACACAAGAACCAACTACCCAATTAGTCGCTGAAACACAAGAACCAGCTACTCATTCAGTGGCTGAAACACAAGAACCATCCATAGATGCCACACAAGAACCAATAACGGCTGAAACACAAGAACCAACTGCCGATATTGACAATGAGATACAGGAATCAGAGGTCCAGGGTGCTACAACATTACTCTCCTTACATCAAGAAGATGAAACGCAAGAAGCAACTGTCAATCCTATAGCTGCTCCACAAAAATCAGCTAGTGCGACTGTGACTGCTACACAAGAACCAATCACCTCTCAACCAGAACTAACAATGGCCTCTGTCTTAGAACAAAATGAGTTTCTAAAGTCTGAACTGGAAGCATACAAGCAAGAACTAGCCATGGCAAAGGAAGCATATGAAAAGGAACTTAATTTGCACACCTTAGCTCGTATAGCAACCCTGTCAGAGGGGACTACAACAGAGAGCCCGTGTAAAGAATATATGTGTTGTCAATGTGGGGATATCTACTATCAAGCAGGCTACAAGGTAATTCAAGTCCCAATACCAAGAGCTCCCCCTACTCCTTCAACTTTTGTAGTCAAAGAAGAAGAACCTGATGTTACACAAGAACCAGCTATAGCTGTCACACAAGAACCAGCTATAGCTTAAACACAAGAACCAGCAGGACCTCCCAAGATTAAGACTGAGCCCTGCATTGCAACAAATAAAACTCCTGCTTTTGTTAACAAAGCTGTACATGCAATGCCTATTGAGGAATTTACACCTCCCAGCCAGATCAATATCCACACTTTTGTGGAACAATCTACTCAAACCGTACCTCACCCCACTACTTGCAACGCTAAAACAAAGACTCAGCCATGGGATGAGCAGGCAGTAATATAGAAATGGAAGAAAGAGTATGCTACTACACAGGCCAAAAACCTGCAAGAGCACAGACAAATCTAGATAAATCACACTTACTCAAATTGGAAAGCTTTAGAACAGATACGCCAAGAAGCTCGAGCCCTTAAGAAACAGAACAAAGAGTTGAAAGCAAGATTGGCCCTGGTATTTGACTTGGCACAAAAGCTATTGTCTACAAGGAAACCACCCTGTAATTACTCCCTGTTCCTTATGGAACGACTTACATGGTTTCAGATCAAATCAATCACAAAGGGCAGACCCCATGCAGTACTACACCCAACAGATTTTGTCAACACTTTTGCAGAAGCCTCTACTAGGGATCAACACCTCCTCTGTGAGGCATACTTTCATAATGAGGCCATCCCCGAGAATAGGAAGTTGAACCTTAACCCTCTTGTTGGGGACATCCAGATACGGGCATTCACCTCCTTTCTCCACAATCAGATTTTGTGGTAGGATGACTTCTTGGTTGCAAAGAATAATGAAGATAACCGCCTTCTCTGGATAAGACCAGAACCACAGAATGCAACCACCTTTGTCACAGAATATTATCAGTTCTTAAAGAAACTAAGGACGACTGAACATGTTCAGCAGCTACAATCAATAGTGCTTCAGGATTGTCAGCACTTCATCAGATCTATAGAGATTGTTGCCCTCCAGGAAAATAACTTGTTTTGGCAGCAATCCACTGAGAAAAGACAGGAACACAATCCTTTTAGCCCTACTAATCTTGAGGTAGAAATCTCCAGGGTACCTAACTACATCCAGTCTGTTCAGCAATGTGCTGAAAGCTAGATAGGGTACTGGTTTTATTTTCCTATCCTCTGGTTGCCAATAGAAAGATATCAAATCCATTATAAGTTGCCTAAGAAGACAAAAACAACAACTTAGCAAAGGTTACAACAGGTCCAAGGGCTCAGAGCACCAACGGACAGTACCTCCCACAACTACTGCTTGAGCAACTTGCACGCTCAGAGTCGGTATTCAGACTCTGATTCAGAGTGAAGTTGCCTGAGGACATGCAACACTTTAAGTTGGGGGGGATGTTAGGACCAAACAATTTACCTTTTTGCCCATACTTTTTGCCACTATTACACTCTTGATCACTCACATTTAAACTCATATTATCACTTTATCCTATCTTTCCAAAGGTATATAACGTCTCTTCTCTTTACTATACGTTTAATATGTTTTGCATATAATTTCAAATCACTCTCGTACTTAACCTTTGATTAGAAATGTATAAGTGCTGAAACAGTTCAAACTGCATATTAGCATTTGAGGCCTGTTGCTGAAACAACAATTCACAGAAGCTGTTACAAAATCCATGGTCACGATGCTGAAACACAGAGGAGGTTGTTACACAGTCCATGGTCGACGATGCTAAAACATAGAAGCTGTTACATAGTTCATGATCAATGATGTTGAGGAAGTTGTTACATAGTCCATGGTCACGATGCCGAAACACAGAGGAAGCTGTTACACAGTCCATGACCGACGATGCTGAAACACAGAGGAAGCCGTTACACAGTCTGTAGTCAACAACAACTCACACAGATTGACCACAACAGCTACACTATGAGCCAAGCATCAACTATCACTGCTACCTGAGAAGTGTTGAACAGTCAAAGCGCAAACCCCGTGGCTAAAACAACCCGCGATTTGCGATGCCGAAACAACATGCAACAACAGCAACAAGAAAGAACTGTTACTCCAGTCGTAACAACAACACCTCATTCAGCACTTGTAATAGCATTATGTTGTGGGAGACTAGGACATCCTATTCTAGTTTAGAAAGTTGATCTGACTAAGAATAGGACTCAGATATACATATGTAATTTTTGATCAATTGTATCGAAGGGATTCCCTCTTTAAATAAAAGGAAATCATCATTCGAGTGGATCTCCAGTGTTTGTATTAAGAAGGTTTCACAGAGAAGGACGTACTTCATTTTTAGATTGTAATATGATACATTGATAGATGAATAAAAGACTATTTTTAACATCCTTATCTAGCCTCTTCGTCTCAAGGGAATCTTGTGAGAAGGGAGGGCCCACCTTCTTCACAAGATTCACCCGTTAGTTTTATAGTGTCTTAGTGTGAATTCTGTTTATGCCTTGATTAGTTTATGTTTTGCTGAAACACTACTTTAATGAATTCTGCTTTGCTGAAACACTACTAAACTCTGTCTTATCGAACGTTACATTGTTTTCATATGGTTCATGCTTGGATAATTGATAATCATTTTAGTTGGCAATCCTGTGTGATGAATTTAAAGAAGTTTGGTAATCAGAGACTAGTGCTAAAGGTTCCTTCTTAAAGGAAGGGATTGAGGGTCCTGTTCTCTGTTAGAAGTAGTTAGCCTTCAATTATTTTCATGAGTGTGCTAATCATAGATTGGTGCTAAAGGTTCCTTCTTAAAGGAAGGGATTAAGGGTCCTGTTCTCTGTTAGAAGTAGTTAGCCTTCAATTATTTTCATGAGTGTGCTAATCAGAGACTGGTGCTAAAGGTTCCTGCTTAAAGGAAGGGATTAAGGGTCCTGTTCTCTATTAGATATAGTTAGCCTTCAATGCATTAATGTTTTCATGAAAGTGTGTTAATCAGAAACAAGGTGCTGGAGTTCCTGCTTGGGAATAGGGTCTTGTTCTCTGGTTACAGAATAGTTGTTCTTTCCTGTTGCAGTTGTTATTTTAATGTAATCTAGGATTCTTTAGATTAATCATCTCTTTAAGCTCTGCAATAGGTAGGTTTCTTTCCTGTAATTCAAGTCAGAACTTCAGTTCATTCAAGGCAAGTGTGATTAATATAGTTTCCTTTACTACAACTCTAGGTTTCTTTTGGAATTGAGCATATATAGTGCATGGTTACCTTTGAAATAGATAGACTTCCCTAGGTTGACAATTTATGTAGCACTTGGTTGTTTAAATTAATTAAGAAATTATAGTGACCAACAACTGCCTCTCAAAGCAATCGTTGGTGGCCGAAGTGAAATCCTCTGAATCAGATGCGTATTTTGAATCTGAGCTAGAACTAGAAAGGGGAAGATGGATCATTAACATGGAACCAAGTGCCACCGTTGCTACCACCAAGCTCCAACCTGGTGAACCAGACAAGACAATAGAAGGAGAACACCTCTTCCATTCATAGATGTGGATAAAAGGCACCCCACTACACTTCATCGTTGATAACGGTAGCCAGAAGAACCTCATCTCAATAGAGGTCATAAAGTTTGGTTGCACATGCAGAAAGAACGCCTTATAGGACCCCATCGGAAGCTTCACCCACTCTGTTATGGGTCGTACACTATCACCAAGGCCATGGGGGATAATTCTTTTGAGCTCAATATTCTTCCTTTCCTTGGCCTACACCCAGTGTTCAACGTGGATCTCCTTTGCCCTTATTTCCCACCATTATTGGACACCTCAAAAGTAGAAGAATAGATAACACCAACAGAGCTCAACCTCGACTGCATATAATAGAAATCTAATGATCATATTGTGGACAGACAGATCAAGGGCACTCGACAACAAAGGATCCATCTTTATCGAGTCATAAAAGAAGGGCAACTCCTTCATTAAGGCAAGTGGCTCACCCGGGGCCAAATTCAGTAGAAATTTCCTCATCTAATGGGGGAACTCAACGCAATGGAGAAAATTTCTTCCTAAGGAGGTAGGATTGATCCAGATGGATATCGATGGCCACCCACCTGTTAGCACTCAAAAACGCGCCGACATTTTTGAAGGAAAGATGACTAATCTTGTAGGGAGATTTTCGATAGCTTCCCGAAATCCAAATGCAGATCTGAAAGCACCATTGGAAATTTCAGGATTTGTAGATATCGATCGACTATTTAAACATGCAAAACGGACTCTCCATGACTGAGAAATTTGATTTTGAAAAAAACTGCGCTTTCCCCAGCGCAGAAGGCAGAATTATAACCAGTTAGTTGTGGAAAGTGGCGACTTTCAGCAGCTAAGGAGCAGATTTTCGGGTAAGTTAGCTGTGGAAAGCCTGTCATGGACAAAATAGCCAAATTTTAGCCTAGATCAGGAATTTTTGGGTTTGAATGGTTTGAATTCTTCTTCAATAAGCTGGTTATGAATTATCAAATCAAAATATGAAGGCCATTCTTGGAGATGAAAGTCAAAAGGGAATTTTTTGACTAGATTTGGTGATTTTCAAGGGCAAAATGATAGGGATTTTTGGCACACATCATCAAATTCGAATTCCACTTTCAAAGGAGCAGATCAAAGAGCCTTGGAATGCTAGGCTACACTTCATCAACTTTCAACCAATGTTTGAAGACCAAAAGGTAGAGGTTGACCTCATCTTGAGGATCTCTCCTTATCTTTTGTGAATCAGTGTTGACTTTCTAATTTTAGAATATCAGATCCATTGTTTTAGGATCTGAAACTGATTGTAAAAGGATATAAAGCCAAAGACATTTTGGAGCACTAGGGGGTTCAGTTTTGGAGACTCTTTGGCCTATGTACTTAGACTCCTATTTTGATATGAATCACAGTTTTCTTTTGCTACTAATATCAGATTTTCTCATGAGTTTCATTGCTCTGTAATTCAATTCAATTTAGCCCAGCTATTAAGAACTGTCATCTTCTTATTTGGATCATGAATTCAAATTGAATGAACTCTTACTATCTTGTATGACCCTGCATATTAATGTACTTGGTTATCTAGAATAGTGTTCTTCATACCCCATTCCAAATTACTGCATCTGATTATTGGTTTCTAAAAGCACTGGCTCATTYGAATGCATGATAAGTTGTTCTTCTCATTAGCCATCCTCAGTTATCCCATTGATCCACACACATTGATTATTGATTTCTTAAGTTACCAAGCATCCTTAGCCTACAACCCTAAGGAGTTTCTTGGAGCAATAAAAAAATGGCGCCATTGCTAGGGAGAGGAGATCGAAGATCGGCTTCCTTGGGAGACGACAGGATCCAGCTTTGATGATAGACAAAGGTTGGACATCATTTGGTTGTAATTATCTATCTGGCGTCTCCATGAAGGACAGATTCAGTGGCGACTCCACAGTAATCAAATGTCAAAAGCGTTTGC
>JZKD02S2124946.1:0-23412 GCA_000966675.3 Picea glauca
ATGAGAGAAGGAATAAGGAAAAATCCTTGTCCACAGTATCCAATGAATTTAATTTGATATCAATCTAGCTTAGCATATTCACCAAATAATCCACACAATCATCCAACAAGAAACACCTTCCTTATTCCACATAAAACAATAAATATAACTTGAATGAATAAATCCTTAATCTAATAACTCAATCTAATTAGAACAACACAAAACCTCAATAAATATTCAATAAGATCCATAAACAAAGGGATTTGTTGGCAGGGGGTGAGGAGAAGATAGTGTTGAAATTGTAACTATGGTCGGTCTTCATAATCTATTGGAAAAAGAAGGTCCTATGGGCATGTAGGTCCTAGTTTATTCTAGTGGTGATGAGGCCCTATAAAAGGTCAACAAGGATGATTTTAGGGGCTAAATTTCGCTCATGGGATAATTTTCCATGCTTTTTCCCAAAACGAGATTCGCTATTTTAAAACTGATTCGCCCAAATTCTATAGGATAAAATTATTTTACCTTAAAAATCGCCAAAATTTTATAAAAACTATATAAAATACTTATAAATTTGAATATTTTTTAAAAAATATCGCCAAATATTTATAGTTGACATATGAAGGATTAGTAATATTCGCCAAAGTTTCTACATTTTAAAATAAATTTCCATCCTTAAAATCATCCCTAGTCAACATTGGGTGTATCCATCTGCGATGTGATGATGCTACTGGTAGCATGGTTTACGTGACCATGGCATGGTCGGAGGACCATGGCATAGCCTGCGAGGCTATGAGGACTAGAGGAAAAGCATCATGGAGAATACCTCCCTGGCTAAGAGGGAGTGTTGATGTTTCTAATAGTTGCGAGAGGTATTCACCTCTGAGATAGCCTTTCTTATAGATGAAGATGCCAAGAACTCCAGAAGATCTGAGTCGACCTCACATAAAATAATAAAGAAGAATTATAATGCTCCAGAAGTAAAGTTGGCTCCAGAAGAAAAAGATAAACATAAATTATATTTTTCCAGAAAGTCAGGTCTGCCTTGCTAGAAAATTCACTGGATAGATTAGTATAAATAAGGGTGATGCCTTCCTCATTTGACACACTCTCTCACTCTTATCTATAGTGCAATTTTGGTGGAGATATTTGCAACTGCAATAGGAAGGATGACACAAGTTTGGTTGGGGTTTATCTTATCTCTTGGTAATGTGTTGGTGAAGGCCAACTACCCTAGTTCTTTAGGTAGGGTTTGTTGTAGTATTGTTGTTGGTACGCAAGTGGAGGCTAGACACCCTAGTGCTCTGGCTAGGGTGTGATGCAACTATGTTGTTGGATTCTTTCTTGTTGCTTTGCTCTGGTGGATAGAGCTTGTTCTTGGTTATTTTGTCTTGGAAAGAATATTCTCTATAAGAAGGTTGATGAGTTTTCTCCCCTTGTGTAGAAGGGTTTCTCAGGATGCATATGTTATGCTCGGGGGTGGCACGAGTAGGTGCCTATGGTAGGGTGGCGATGGTGAAACATCGCCTATGGTGAAACAAGCATGCAAAACAATTTCAAATTGCTATGGTAAATATAATGTTAACGTAATAAACAAATTTTCAACAATGTAATCATCAAATTTTCAACACGGTATCATAGCTTGGTTTCCTTCAGAAAAGTCTAATCGTTGGAAGGAAGATCGTGAGATTTACCTTTTTGCTGTAGTTTGTCGCTGCAATTTGCCGTTGCAGCTTGTCGATGCACACTTTTATTTTGTCAAGCTCGTTTAGCACCTTTCCCTACGTCGTTTGGCCTAATTCCTTCACCAATAGGTGCACCCTACCCTAGCGCATCATCGACTATCTTCAGACTGCAAGTTGGAGCACTTTGAAGTTTTAGGGTTTGTTGTTGCTTGCCGTTAATGATGGTGCCATTTCTTGTCATTGTTTTCCACTAATGTCGAAAGTATGTACTTATATATGTTTAAAAGGTATCAATATCTTGAGGATGTTTACAGGAGAAGGGATCTTTTGTCCAAGAAGAAGTCATATATACAGATGGATCTCAGATCTAACACATACAGAGGAACAATGCACCCTCCAGGTTTGATTGTTTTGATATGTCTCTAGTTGTTATAGAATTATTGTGATCGCATGTTTCATCTTGATCTATTGAAGTTATGATCATTATACTAACCACTTAAATACTAGAGATGCACTTGTTGATCTCCTCTCGAGGAGATATTCTTGTTTTGTTGTCTGTTTTGGGCAAGTTATCTTGTTAAATTCCATGGAGGTTTCCATGGAAATGTTTGTGTTCTTGTTTCTTGTTCTGGGTAGGAGGTAGGACACTAGTGATATCTCTAAGAGGGAGCTATAGTGACGGTTGCATAAGGCAACATATTATATAGTCTCTAGGTTGAGACATGAAAATTCTAAGCAGAGAAGGAGTTTGTACAAATTGACAGTTCGACCAGTTCAAGCCCTGGTGCATGATTCTATCAGTCTAAATGAGTTATGGCATATGGCATATGAGACTTGCTCATTTTCATTATAGATCTCTTCCTGTTATGGGGAATATGGTGACGGGGATTCCACAACTCCGTGTTGAGCATGATGGCATTTGCAAAGGTTGTGCTCTTGACCCGAATGCCAAGGGATCTTTTCTGAGCAATGACAACAGATCCAAGGGGATCTTGGACTTTGTGCATTCAAATTTTTGTGGGCCTATGACAGTTGCTTGCTTGAGTGGATCTGGTCTCATGGATGAGACAATGGCAGTGACTGTAACAATTTGGTTACAGTGACAGATATCTGGGTGCCCTATTTACATTCACGTACCCAAGGAGAAAAGGATTAAGTTATACCTTTCAAAAATGAAGGGTACATTTGTTGGGTAATGTGAATCGACGAAGGCATATCAGATCTACATCCCAGGTCAAAGATAGATTGAGGTCTGCAAGGATGTTTCCTTTGAGGAGGAGGTAGCCTTCAGGAGATCTAGAGGATCTCACATGCAGCTGACAGGAGCATCGAGAAGCACAAAGCGAGGTTCATGGATAGAGGTTTCTCCCATAAAAAGGGAGAAGACTATGATGAGACATTTGCACTTGCTTCCAGATACACTTCTATCAGATCCATTATCTCTCTTGCAACCTCTATGGGTTGGAGTCTTCACCAGATGGATGTGAAGACATCTTTTATGAATGGAGTGATTGAAGGAGAAGTGTATATTGAGAAACCTCAAGGTTTTGAGGTTCACTCTAGAGAGTCCCATGTTTGCAAATTAAAGAAGGCCTTGTATGGACTCAAGTAAGATCCAAGAGCTTGGTATGCGCAGATCAACGATTATTTGACAAGGCTTGGATTCTCCAAGAGTTATGTAGACCCAAACATTTACTTCAAGGTTGTGAATGATGCACCTGTAATTTTGCTACTATATGTTGATGATTTGTTTTTGACATGTGCAGATCCTCTCATTATTCAGTGTAAGAGTGAGCTAGCCTCTGAATTTGATACGAAGGATATTGTTCTTATGCACTATTACTTGGGATTAGAAGTATGGCAGAAGCCCAGAGAAATCATCCTTGGTCAAGGGAAGTATGTTGTGAAGATCCTTCAGATATTTGGGGTGATGGATTCTAAATCCATGGCCACTCGCATGGTGGCAAACTTGAAGAAGTAGATAGACTCAGATTTCGCGCCAGTAGATGCATCCACACATTGACAATTGATTGGATCACTGATATATTTGGTAAATACTAGACCAG
Source organism: Picea glauca (assembly GCA_000966675.3). Taxonomy (NCBI): domain Eukaryota; kingdom Viridiplantae; phylum Streptophyta; class Pinopsida; order Pinales; family Pinaceae; genus Picea; species Picea glauca. Next base: position 3,728 of record JZKD02S2124946.1, read on the forward strand.
ACATATGCTTTGATGTGAATACATTGAGCCAGTTCAAGGTGGAACCAAGACATGAGAATTGGATAGCTGCAAAGCATATTTTGAGGTATCTACGTGGAACATTGAACCATGGTTTGAGATATGTCTCACACGATAATCAGGTATCCAGGACAAAGTTTGTACACTTCAAGGACAAGCTAGGTCTTGTGGAGATTTCTCCCTTGGGAAAGAGGGAGTGTTGATGATTGGCATCATGGATAGTCAATGTTCTAGTGGATGGTTAGTCCAGGATGTGTAGATTGTTGGTGGGAATTATCGTAGTGGAGAATGGTCCAGGTTCGAAAGATTGTTGATGTACCATGGGAAATCATTTTCTACATGAAAATGGTCTAGGATAGTCATTCTCCTAGGACATTTCCTAGTCAGTAAGATTGATATGTTTCCATGTGTCGCAAATAGTGACCAGATTAGGGAAAATGGTTCAGGACAATCATTCTTCATGTGTCACAGATAGTGACTAGATTAGGAAGAATGGTCCTTGTATCCCATGGTGTGGCTTTCAACATCTGTGGAGATGTGTTTTCTTCTATGGAGGGTTACTCTATGATTCATATGGTTATAATAATGGTCCCAATATCCCATGATGTGGATTTAAACATCTGCGAGGATGATTATTCTTCCATGATCCATATGATAGAGAGTTACTCTATGATTCATATGTTTAGAAGAATGGTCATGATGGTCACTAGTCACTATGTTGAGTGTGTGACAACTGTGCGTTACACATGGTTTAGCGCCTGACTTATTCAACATCATGCTTGGTTACTCAACTTGAGCATGGCTCTGTGAGATGGAGGGTTACTCCATGAGATGATGAAGATGATGAGTATATGTCATGTGTTATGAAAGGTTGTTGCAAGTTATGCAAATGATGATATTTTGATGTAACCTTTCACTAGATAGATTTTTCAACTTGAGTACAGTTTAGCTAGTTGTTATGAATACCTCCCTAGTTAAGAGGAAAAACGTAATGGAGAATACCTCCCTGGCTAAAAGGGAGTGTTGATGTTTCTGGTAGTTGCAGGAGGTATTCACCTCTGAGATAACCTTTGTTATAGATGAAGATGACAATAACTCAAGAATATTCGAGTCGACCTCACATAAAATAATAAAGAAGAATTATAATGCTCCAGTAGTAAAGTTGGCTCCAGAAGAAAAAAGATAAACATAAATTATATTTTCCAGAAAGTTAGTTCATCCCTGCCAAAAAATTCACTAGACATATTAGTATAAATAATGGTGATGCCTTACTCATTTGACACACTCTCTCAGTCTTATCTATAGTACAAGTTTGGTGGAGATATTTGCAGCTGCAATTGCAATAGGAAGGGTGACACAAGTTTGGTTGGGGCTTATCTTATCTCTTGGTGATGTGTTGGTGAAGGCCAACTACCCTAGTGCTCTAGCTAGGGTTTGTTGTAATATTCTTGGTGGTACGCTAGTGGAGGCTAGACACCCTAGCGCTCTGGCTAGGATGTGATGCATCTATGTTGATGGATTCTTTCTTGTTGGTTTTGTCTAGTGGATAGAGCTTGTTCTTGGTTATTTTGTCTTGGAAAGGATATTCTCTATAAGAAGGTTGTTGGGTTTTCTCCCCTTGTGTAGAAGGGTTTCCCAGGATGTATATGCTATGCTCAGGGGTGGCATGAGGAGGTTCCTATGGTTGGGTGGCGATGGTGCAACATCGCCTATGTTGAAACGAGCATGAAAAAGAAGTTCAAATTGCTATGGTAAATCTAATGTTAACGTAATCATCAAATTTTCAACAATGTAATCATCAAAATTTCAATAGATAGATCTATATTTATTAAATTAGAGTTACAACATCAATGATGATTACCTTGAGATTCACTGATGTAATCCTTACTACAAGACCCAAAGTCCTCCTCCTTAGTCACAAATCCACCTCCATCAAACAACCATGATCTGGTACTATATCACGGTAAGATATTCAAGTGAATGGCTAATATCTCTCACCTAATTTCTTATCACACTAATGCTAATTCCTAGCACCCAACAATGGTATCAAACTCATGACCAAGGATTCTCACTACAATTTGATAGCATAACGATGTTTTCATATAAACTCTCTTCCCTCAACTTTGGCTCTCTTACTTATAAATTCTTAAGGAGAGAATAAAGCTTTTGAAATCTTCCAACTCAGAGCTTTTCATCTTTCCTCATAAATTTCTACTTTCTAAAGCTTAAAAGGATGACCATGGGTTTTATATGAGAAAACCATGACCAACTACATATCATCTATGAGAAATTCATGGTCGACCACTCTTTTTACTAGGAAAAGAGCGTCCTTGATGCCCTTTTGATAATCAAGTCTTCTGTGAGAAAATTCTTCTTTATCCAATAGTGTATTTTGGTTCCTTACATCTTTTTTGGACTATGGTGCCAAATAGAGGTGTAACACACCTCCTCCACCACCTACACCATCAATTAATCCTATGAATGCACCCATTGATCCACCTACAACACCAACACCTAGACCTATTGATCCGCATACTACTCCACCTACCATACCAACAAATAGTCTTATAGACAATGTCTTATTGGATCATTTAGATCCCAAAGATGTATATAAATGTGTAGCTACATTCTTATGTAGAATAAGTACTAATGTATTTGGATCTAGTGGTGGACCTAGCGGTAGTTAATATGTATATTGATTGTTTCAGCACATATTTGACATGTATATATGACTTGAGATGTATATTTGACACATATATTGATTTTGATATTATCATTTATGTGTATATTATTTCTTTTCATATCATGTTGATGTTGATGTTGTTTGGTTAATAAAATTTATTGTATGTATGTTAATGATTAACATTATCAATTATTTCTTTGTTTTTAAATTAAACTTGGCAATGTATCAATCATTTAAATTTGAAATGTCATACAATGTTTCACTCTAGTTATACGAAACCTTTTAATTTTGATTGTGATTGCAAAAACTGATAATCATTTAATGACATATAATGTTTAACTCTATTTCAAGGTGAATTCTTAATTTTCCGAGAAGATACAATATGTTGAGTAAATATGTTTACACACTTGATTAAATGATTCAATTAATAATTGCATGATTTATTTAATTTTTCAAATCAATTTTTTTTATTAAACAGGTTTAAAAAAAAAAAGTATTCTTAAACAATTTTATTAAACTTATTATTAATATTGATAAAATTACAATTATGATAGTTAAATCTAACAAAATAATTAAATTCCTTCAATTTTATATAGTGATAAAAATATTTCATATTAAATTATCAAACAATTCTAAATCAAATTTGATTAATTTTTAAATTATTATTTTATTAATATGGCACAAAAAGAAGTTATAGCCAGTCATACTAGTGGCCTACCACGAGAGAAATTAGGTCCACTATAGGTAAAAAATAATGTTGTTTGTACAATAGCATATTTCTAAAAGTATAGCATAAAAACAAGAAGTCTAAGCATATGCTATACTATATTGTTGAAAACTAAAGAAGACATTTCATAACAAAAAACATGTGATTTATAAAAGAAAAATGAATTACTTCTTAGCATCATGCCCCTGAGTTGTGCTTGGGTTCTAGTCCATTTGGGCATCTTGGTCGTCATCCAGACGAATAGGATTTGAAGGGGTTCAGAGTTCAAAGTGTTACTATTCCCTTCTGCCACACCATCCTAATTTTTTGAGTAAATGTGAATAATGAATTCCATGTTGAAAAATTCCTTACACGGGATATGAAAGTTTGTTTCCATTATATGAAGCCTATGTAGGACATCATGATATTGACTTCCTCCTTAAATTATCTAAACTATAAAGTCCTTAGTGAGCTAGTATATCTCTGTTTCCCTAAACTTTTTGGTATCACATGTCTTGGAATAGCTAAGTTTTGAAAGCCATCCATCGAACTCAACCCTCTATTTGGTCTTTAGATAGTTGCTAGCATTTATGGTTGATAACTTATTCCATGGTTTCCATTTTTTTGTTTGAGCTAGTTGAGAATCGATTGTGGTAGACCTTTTCATCCCCCGAGGATTCTATTTGGGCCTTTGTTTTTCTCTTGAAAGTTTGGGTATGCCTGATTTGTTGCCACAAAGATATTTTTCCTTTGTCTAGTCTTCCTTCACTGCTTTTAGGGTGATTTCTTTTGCAACCAGATTTCATGTTTGGAAGTTGGTGACTATATGGGAAGGTTATTGGACACCCTACTTGTAGACGTTGTAACATAAAGGTTTTGGGGTGAAAAACACCCCATGAGTGGGTTTTTGGGTTGAGGAGAGCAGTGTTAAAAGAGAATGAGGGCCAAAGGTCTAAAGAATCAAAGGTAACAATTGTTCCAAGCTGAGATAGAAGATGATTCACAAAGGTGGAGGTAGAGTTACACCAAGCCATAATTGGAGAGGTTAAAATCGAGGAAGTTAGCAGAACAATCCCCAAAACCCAAAACCAGACTAGTTGAAGCCGCCCCCCCCAAACTATATAACCATAATTCCAAAGCATATTGCAGATACAAGCTAAAAAATCAAGACCAGTGGCATCAAATGATTAACATCCACTACAAATAGAAGTAGAAAACCTATAAGGGAGTATCAAATTACTAACTAGCCAAGACCGTAACCAGATGTAGAAGCCACCCCACTCTGGTACCATTTTGGAGTCTCTTTACTGTGTTGATAACCAACGTGGAATCTCCTTCCACTATGGCGTTTGTCATCCCTCCCTTCCCGTCTTAGAATCTCGAGGCCAGTCTTCAGGGCTCCGAATTCTGCGATGTTGTTGGTTGAGTTTCCCAGACTCCCAGCGTACAGCTGGATGATATTTCCTTTACTGTCTCTAATTACTCCTCCCATTCCTGGCCGTTCTGGGTTACCTTTCGACGCCTCGTCAAAATTCAGCTTGAGGGAGCCTACTGGTGGTGGTTTCCAGTTGCGCTCACCTACTTGGAGTTGCGGTGGTTGTCTTACCTGATTGGGGTTGCGTCCGTCTTTCAGGTGGAAGGCTTCTAGGATTTGAGAGTCCTGGTCTATGAGTTGTGCTCTTCCTTTCTAGTAGTTGCGGCTCTGTACCGTTTCTTTTTTCATGGAGATTATTGTTTCCTTGATCTTCCCTTTCGGCCAGCTTTGGTTCCTGAAGATTTTCCCAGGTCTTTTTCCCTCCCTTGGGGATTTTCGCAGATTTCTAAATCCATGATTTTCAGGGGCTGCCAATGGACAAATATCTAATTTTCCACTTGTAATAATCAACCCAAAGGTAGTTCCAACATGTTCCCCACTCATGGAGTCATGGTCATCTGATTTTAACATGGTTGTTCCATTTGTCCTCCTGCAATTAATATAAATATTATGTTTTTATACAAGTGTCATAGTCAAATAGTTAGTTGAGTCAAACTAGATCTCTGCCCAACTGTCACAATAATTAATTACAAATATCAAATTCGAAATTCAGAATTGCCATAAATGGAAAAAAAATTCAAAATTCAAATTTACTAAAAACGGAATAAATTTCCAGCAAATTTAAATTTCAAAAATTATTTTATTTTTGGGGATGTCACATCCTTTCCCCATTCAATAAAACATTGTCCTCAATGTTCGTTCCTTTCATGGAACAGGGTTGGATGACATTTCCACAAATCTCCCTCCAACTCCCAAGTGGCCTCCTCAGGACTAAAGTGCTTCCATTGCACCTTTACCTGAGCAACGGCTCTGTTCCGAAGTGCTCTTTCTCTCTAGACCAAAATGCACAGGGGTTCCACTTGGAACTCGCCTTCGGGTTCCACCTGCACCAAGTTCCAATCAATCATATGATTAGGGTCATGAATATACTTTTTCAACAAAGAAACATGAAATACATTATGAATTCTTAGATTAGCTGGAAGTGCAAGTTGATATGCTATGGGTCCAATTTGAGCTAGTATCTCGAAGGGCCCACAAAACCTGGGTGCCAGCTTGGCATAGTTCCCTAACTTCAGTGAGCTTTTTCGGGCTTTGACCTTCAAGTAAACATGGTCTCCCACTTGAAATTCCAAGTGTCTTATTTTCTGATCTGCATAGCTCTTCTGTCTGTCCTGTGCTTCTTTCAAGTTCTGTTGTACCTTCCTTACCATGTTCTCCATTTCTTGGAGCATCTATGGTCCAACCATGAGTCTATCAATCAGGTTATCCCAGCTAATCAGAGTTGTACACTTTCTATCGTACAGTATTTCGAAAGGGCTCAACTTAGCTGAAGTTTGGTACCCATTGTTATATGCAAATTCTACCAAGTGTAGGTAGTCTTGCCACTTGCTCGGTTTTGTTCTTACATACATGCGGAGCATATCCTCTATGATTCGGTTTGTCCTTTCGGTCTGCCCATCTGTTTGTGGATGATAACTCGTACTGAAATTCAAATTAGTATTTAGCCTTACAAACAATTCCTTCCAAAAAGAGGATGTGAATTTTACGTCTCTATCTGAAATCACCATTTTAGGAATACCATGCAGTCTAAAAATTTCTTTCAGGAAAATTTCAGCAATGTTTATAGCTTTAAAAGTAGACTTTACAGGAATAAAGTGTGCACACTTACTAAGTTTATCGATTACAACCATGATAGAATCATTATGTTTCTAAGTTTTTGGCAAACCTGTTATAAAGTCCAGCGATATGGTCTCCCATTTCCATTCTGGTACTGGTAATGGCTGTAATAGGTCGGCTGGACGCTGGTGTTCAGCCTTAACCTGCTGACAATCTTGGCACCTAGCCAAGTACTTTGTAATTTCGCCCTTCATATTAGGCAAGTAAAATAGTTTTCTGAGTGTTGTTATTGTTTTCTGGTAACCTGGATGGCCAAAATATGGTTTCTTATGCAATTCGTCTAGAACATTTAATTTTAGCTCTGCTGAATCTGGTATGTAAAGTCTGCTTTTAAATCTTAATAGTCCCTTCTTGTCGATACATATATCCGGTTTATCTGAGTTTGCGATACTATTTTGAAATTCTGCCATCATCTTAGTGTAATTTCCGTCGTTAATACCTTTCGTTCTTATTCTTTGTTCTAGATCGCTTTCTGCCCTGCTGATATTCATCTCAAATAACCCATGGACTCTTCTTCTTAAAGCGTCTGCTACTTTATTTTCCTTACCCTTGATATGTCTGACCTCGAATTCAAATTCGCTCAGGAAGGCTAGCCACCTTGCTTGTCTTGCATTAAGGTCTGGTTGGTTAAACAAATATTTCACCCCGCTATTATCCATCAATAGTAGGAATTTTCTGCCCATTATATAGTGTCGCCACATTTTTAAGGCATGTATTACCACTGCCAATTCTAAGACATGAGTGACATAATTTCGCTCATGTTCTTTTAATTTTCGGGACTCGTAACAAATCACGTGCCCTTCCTGAGTTAGAACACCACCTAGTCCCTCTTTACTTGCATCAATACATACTGTGAAGTCTTTATCTAGGCCTGCTACCTTCAAAATGGGCGTTGATGTCAATAATTCTTTCAGCTTGTTAAAATTGTCTTGACACTTTTGCGACCAGTTAAACTTGGTCCCTTTCTTTTGTAATGACGTTATAGGGTAGGCTATCTTGGAAAATCCTTCTATAAATCTACAGTAATATCCGGTGATTCCCATGAATGACTAGATATCTGCTACATCCTTAGGCACTGGCCATTCCACAATGGCTTTTATCTTTTCTGGGTTTACGACAATACCTTCCGAGGAAATGACATGTCCTAAATATTGTATTTCTTTTTGATAAAAGTCACATTTGTCGAATTTTGCGTAAAGTTTGTGTTTCCTTAATGTTTGCAGAACTATTCTTAAGTGTTCATCATGTTCCTCCTCCGTTTTAGAATAGACCGGAATATCGTCGATAAATACTACTACGAACTTGTCTAAGTACTGACTGAAAATGTTGTTCATTAAGCACATAAATGTGGTTGGTGCGTTAGTGAGTCCGAAAGGTATGAATACAAACTCGTAGTGTCCATATCTTGTTCGAAAAGTTGTTTTGTTTATGTCCTTGTCTTTTATCCTAATTTGATGATAACCAAATCGTAAATCCAATTTTGAAAAGATCTTGGCCCCACCAACTTGATTGAACAGATCATTTATCCTTGGTAAGGGGTATTTGTTCTTAATGGTCATTTGGTTCAGTTGTCTATAATCGATACATAGTCTTAGAGTACCGTCTTTCTTTTTCACAAAGAGGACTGGTGCTCCCCATGGCGAGACACTCGGTCTGATATACTCTTTGTCCAAAAATTCCTGTAATTGTATTTTTAATTCTGTCAGTTATGGTAGACTCATTCGGTAGGGTGCTTTTGAGATAGGGGTTGATCCGGGTAGTAAGTCTATGGAGAAATCTATTTCCCTTCTAGGAGGTAATTCTAGTATCTCATCCACAAACATGTCTCTGAATTCACGTAGGATAACAAAGTCTTCTAACCTGGGCTTATCTTCTTTTTCTAATAGATTCGTCCCTTGGATGGCGTAAACTTGACATCCCTTTCTAATACATTTCTTAAGTTGCATCGCTGAAACTTGTCTAACTGATACAGGTTTTGGTATGCCTTGGGTTGTTCTAACAATGCCAAAATTATCTTTATAGCTAAGTATCTTTGTATAACAGTCTAGTACTGCTTTGTGTTGTTCCAACCAATCCATCTCGATAAGCATATCATAAGATCCTAGTGGTAAGATGTTCAGATTGGTCCTTCTCTTTTGACCATCTAAGCTGAACTCAAAATCAGAAATAAAGTCAGCTACTTTTCTTTTAGTACCTATTGCTAGTTGTACAAGCCATGATTTTGCATGCTTCAGTTTCTTAAGTTTATTCGACTCTACTACATTGGGAGTAATATAACTTAACGTAGCTCCAGGGTCAATTAAAATAGAAATTTGAGTGTCATTGATTTTACCTTTGATTTCTACCATCGAGGACTGGTGGTCAGATTGTCGACCATCTATGGCTGCATTTGTCCGATGCAGACTTCTACCACGTCTCCCACTGTCAAGGCTTCCTGCAAATTGTGAACAACAATTCTGTTGGCTGCAATTAAACGTGGAAAGTTCCTCCTTAGATGAGTCTCTCCATGCTCCCAACACTTTAATGTCTTGCAAGAGTTGTCCCCAAACTTCTTCATTCCCAGGTTTATCGGTTTACCGCTACCTTGCGTATTCGGATGATTGGAGTGAAAATCCTTCCTTGGGAAAAATTTTGCTGCATTCTGATAAGGAGCTGGCTGGTATCCCTTCTTCCATTGGTTCATTCGATCTTGCTTATTATCCTTCCAGGTCTTGGGAAACTCTACCCGTTGTTTATACTTGTCATAGCTCATTCATTCTTTCCTAAATACCTCACTCAAGGATTTGGGGTTGTCAAACTCAATTCTGTCCCGGTAGGCCTGTGGTAAACAACTTAAGAATCGTTGGATTTTTACCTTATCCTCCCGGATGTATGGTACGAACCTTAGTAGTTCCAGAAATTTATTTATAAGGTCCTCCATCGTCATTTGTCCGAGTCGTAACTCGTAAAATTCTTTCGTCTTACTTTCATAATAGCTTTTAGAAAGGTATTGTTTCTTGAAATACTTCTTAAAGTTGGACCATTCCAACGGTTTCTCCTTTAGGACCTTGGCCAATTTTAGGTCCTACCACCAAATGTTGGCCTTCCCCTTCAGATTGTAGATGGCCATTTTGACCTTCATGTTGCTAGAATAGTTGTAGATTTGGAAGTATTTTTTGATGTCCAACAACCATGCCTCAACTTCTTCTCGTGTCCTGGATTATGCATCAAAGGTAGTTGGTTTAATCTTTTTAAATTCTCCTTCAAGGTGGTCTATTTGTTTTATTTTTCTATCTGGTATAGTTTTTTTTCCAGCTGAAGGTGTCCCTTCAAATGAACTCTCTCATTTTCTTGTTTCCGTAACAGAATTCTTGGAGGCCCTTTTGCTGACCTCCTCATCATGGTTATCATCTTTTGGGATTTTCTTGGTTACTATACTACACTGCAGGACTTCATTTATCTCTTGTTGTTCCTGCTGTGCTTTCTTCAATTTTTCATTGTAAGCGTTGAAAACCTGCAGTTCAACAATAAGATTCTCCATTGTTTCCAACACCTCCATGGGTGAGCTTCCATCACTGTTATGTCTTGGATCTCTAGGAAGTCCTTACTGTGGATACCCTTCCATCCTGATTTTTGCACCTTCTTGAGCTGCCATAATCAACACAAAACATAAAGGCTTTCTGTTTGTAACCACAAGATTTATTAGTTTTTTATAAATCAGAATATATACTAAGCAATTAATGTGGCTCTATTTAGGCCTAGTGTTGTAACTTTTTCTCTGATACCATATGTAATGTACCTCAAATTCACCATTAAAAAATAAAAATAAAAAAATTCTATGACATAATTCAATTTCGTTTAAGCTTAGAATTTAAGAGAAGGTACGATTCATTTCTGTCCATAATGACATTATTATGCCAATCTAGTTTACTTCGAACAGAAAAGCTTATGTGGATAAATTCTTCCATAATTTTATCACTTCCCCTAACTCTCATACTACTCCAACATGCTTATATGTATTTAGGCAGTATCTAAACTTAGGTCGAAGGAACCTTTGAGAGTTCAGAGAGATAAAGCTCAGGTGGGAGCACAACTACTGTTAGATCAATTGGAGAAAGGATATGGGTGCATAGAGTTTAACCTCTGGGAGGTCGTCCAGGAGAACAACTGAAACGAATGGTGGAGACACTTCGGGGAAGTGCCGAAATTGCGAGAGTCGTCGGATCCAGAAAAAATGCACGAGGTTTAACCTAGTGCATGCAGGGGAGTGAAGACTCTCCCAAATTCCCGAAAAGGAGAAAGTCAAGATTTGACTGCGACTGTTGATCATCCCGAAAAGATCACAACTGTTGATCATGGATAAAGGTCACAGCCATCCATCGGAGGGACACTTGGCTTTCGGTCGACGTTTCAGCACGCTGGAAAACCAAAGGGAAAGACCCCTCGATTTTTCAATTCGCGAAATCCCAGTACACAAAACCTCGAATCAGTTTAGCGTGAGTAGGTTTCGGCATTTCAGCACCCAGGAAACCAAAGTGCAAGACCCCTCATTTTCGCAAGTCACGAAATCCTGGTACACGAAACCCCGAATCAGTTTAGCGTGAAAGGTTTCGACGTTTTGACACCCAAGAAACCAGAGGGTAAGACCCCTCATTTTCGTAAGTCACCAAATCCTGGTATACGAAACCCCGATGCGCTCTGTGGAGTTAGCCCCAGGTCATAGGGCGTGGTCGCATGGATGGGGGCTAAAGGAGGAGCCAAACCTGTTAAGCCCTTTTCGGCATTTTGGGACCCGGGAGTTCGAAGGACCTAGAATCGTTGCCGCCGGAGTCGCAAAATCCTGAATCGCGAAACCCTGAAACACAAAAAGTGAGTGTTGGTTTAGAACAGAGAAGAGCACCGAAAAAGGGGTGCATGTGCAGATTTTCTCAAAATGGAATTCAACCATCATTATGGATAGTTATTTTGACTCGATTCCTTCCTTGGATATTATTTCGATTTTGCATACTGCTTATCTTTAAATTTTTGAAATTTTACTAAGGTTTAGTTAGAATGTTGTTCTCCACTGTATTTTCGTATTTGTTGTCTGTACAGTCTAAGTTTTTATGCATCGTATGGAATATATGCATTTCCAAATGCCCACATCTTTTGAATCACATCTAAACAAAAGAAAAGGGCCTCTAAAGTATTAAGTTGTTGTACAGGTATCAAGAAAGATACAAATATATGCATATAATCCGATTAATTGTGTATCCTAGTCATGCATCGATACTTTAATAATGTTATCACTTTGTATAGCTCATTACATAAATATACGAATACTCAGTCATTGTCGTTCCTGTTTATACATCGACATTTCCTAGATCATTATCATCATCTAAGGGAATCTATAAAGAGAAATAAAAAGGAAGGGAGTCCTAAAAGGATCTAGATCGTCCATCGGAAGAGACGCGTGGTGAGCGGTTAGAGTTCGAGGAAAGCTCTAAAATCCCATGGGCCATTGGATCTCGTAGAACAACGAAAGGATTAAGACTGAGTGTCTTTCAACACCCTTAAGCTCAGGATGGATAGTGATCGTCAGATCCAGATCGATGAGGGTCGTTGATCTCATACACGAATTCCCATATCGAAATTCATGGATTGGAGTGACAAGCTATTTGGAGTCGCTGCATCGTGAACTCCTGGTTCATGAAACTCTGAAAAGATCAGGACCGTTGGATCTAAATCATCAAGGATCGTTAGATCTCATACAAGAACTCGTGTATCGGAGTTCGGGCAATGGAATGACCAGTGGTTTGGGTCGTTGCATTTCGAACTCCCGGTTACCAAAATCCCGATACGGCTAGTACCATCAGATCAGGGGGAGATTTGCAGCCATCGATCTCATCGAAGGTAAGAATTCGGGTTTTGGGGTTTGAAGAGTCGAAAGATTTGAATCTCTTGCATCGCTGAGTTGCAAAATGCGAAAGGTGCCTCTTGGCTTGGCCTGTGGTCATAACCAACGATCACATGGAGGTGGATAAGGGAAGAGCTAGCCTACGCTAGGCCCCATAGGAATTCAGGGATTCTATCCCTTGAGGAAGAGCGATTTTTTTTTTGTCGTAGTGGGTATGTTATAATTTCTGATTCTGAGTTTTTATTCACAGCAATATAAATATTCCATTTATCTAGATTTAGTTCCCAATCCATCATTAAATCTATACAAGGAACTTCGATGTACTATAATTTACCCTACGACTACCTCTATAAAGCAGAGATCAAGATTACCGAAAAAGGATTGCTTCCAGAATTTAGCCATGCAATGACTTTTCGACTATCGTAATAAATAAAAAATAATTTCTAACAATTATTCAAAATTCAGTCTAATCATAAAGAGTCACTCGAAAATTAATTTACAGTATTTTGTGTTAGCATTTAGACCCCATACACATGAACAGGTTCCTTTCCAGATATTATATCAAATTTGATATTAATAGATATACTACATCAAGAATCTAATCGTTTACCAGTGAATTGGAAAATGCTTCAACTCAGAATTAGCAAATGCATTACAAAAAACATATATATGATCGTTTTAAATAGGGAAGGAAAATAATTAACATATCTGAACTAGCTTGCGGGGAAACAAAGGGAACAACCACGTTCCTCCCAACTATAGCCAAAACACTTGCCCGATTCACCCCCTAGCCTGACCATGAATCCATGAGGGCAAACTTGGAATCTCCTCCTCAACAATTGTCTTTCCGTTTCAGCAGACTCCTCTTGCCTCACACTCAATCAGTAGTGTTCATAACAGCAAGAGTACTCATAATCCTTTCCCCAACATACTTGGCAGTGTCCTGTCTCCTCGCATATGCTATTTATCAATTTTGCCCAGGTCTTTTTCCCTCCCTTGGGGATTTTCGCAGCTTTCTAAATCCCTAGTTTTCAGGGGATGCCAATGGCCAAATCTCTAATTTTCCACTTGTAATAATCAGCCCAGAGGTATTTCCAACATGTTCCCCACTCATGGATTCATGGTCAGTTGATTTTAACATGGTTGTTCCATTTGTCCTCCTACAATTAATATAAATATTCTGTTTTTGTACAAGTGTCATAGTCAAATATTTAGTTGAGTCAAACCAGATCTCTTCCCAACAGTCACAATAATTAATTACAAATATCAAATTCGGAATTCGGAATTGCTATAAATGGCAAAAAAATTCCAAATTCGAATTTACTAAAAACAGAATAAATTTCCAGCAAATTTAAATTTCAAAAAGTATTTTATTTTTGGGGATGTCACAGTACCTCATAACTAACATATCTGATTTCATTACATGTTTATCCATGGGTGATGTACATATCTATAACCATTGATTACTCAAAGCTTTGACTCATTAGATATGGTACCTCGTACGGTACTAACTAATATCTTTTGCTTAGTTAGTACAGTAACTAAAGAGGTACTTAAGATCAAGTTACTCTTTGATTCACTTCCTAGTCTTATGTAATAAATAACAATGTTTGAAGTTGATTCATTGGAAAGATCATATAAAATAGACATATCAGTTGAAACCGAATTTGAATCTAAGTTTGCAGAGAAAATTTCAAGGTTAGTTACAACAATACTAGTGCTTCTTCCTCAAACACTTCCACCCGAAATATTTTTTCCAACCCTAATGGTGTGTTGAAGTCTTGATCCCAACCATCTTCACCCACTAGTAAAATAATGAATAAATATTGAAATTATTGTAATAATAATAGTCATCCAAGAATAAAAAATCTCTTCAGGCCAAGAAAGAGTCTAAGTCTCTCCTCACGGAGAAACAACTTGAACCAAAATATTCATAGATAATTGTTGACAATATAGTTTCTCCAGATATGTAGCTTATCTTGATGATCGTAGACTATTCAACAAGTTCAAATTATGAACTCTTCACTTGGAAATTCCAAGTAAAGGACCACTTAATTTCTCTTATTATAGATAATGGCAGTGAAAAAATTCTAGTATCTTAGAGGCTGGTATCAAATATACAACTCATGATGATCCATTCTACTCCCTATCAGTTGGGATGGTTCAAAGATGTTGGGAATACAAGACAATGTGTAGAAACGTTTTTGATTAGGCCCTTTAATTCAATGTTACATCACTCCACTTAATTATCCTAAGTTAATACTTGGGTGTCCTTACTAATATGATTGACATATTGTTCATGATGGGTTACACAACACCTGCATATTTTAGAAGTATGGTAAAAGTATGCAAACACACATCTTCCTCTTGTTTTCCCAACTCTCCTTAACTTTCTAGAAATCAAGGAATGAAATAGGTTAATATTAATAAGTACTTCACATTCTACATTGTTCTACAATCAAGGAAAAATAACATAGGTACTTAGGATATTATTGATTCATATTAAGATGTTTTTGAAGAACCTTGAGAGATTTTCTTACAACCATTTGAGTTATTCATGAGCTTGACATGATACAATTTAATTTTTTTTTAAATAATAACCCTTCGTTGGACCATTGATGACATCGTTCATCGATGGTTCGACTAGCATCATGTTCTCTTCCTGGCCCAGTAACCATCCAAATATAGTCGATTCATTTGTACCCCGTCAATAGTTCGACGAGATCCTGATGATATTATGATGAACATTTTTTGATGGCTTATCATAGCTTAGTCACTCTTCTGGTGGACTAGATATGAAAACATGATGGTTTTGAGACAAACTAATGGGACATGTTCGTTGCAGGTTAGTACAACATACATTAGTCGATATTCCAATGGACTAGAGATGAAAACGTGATGGATTTGAGATGAAATGATGGGCAACATTCTGATCCAGGTGGATATTGGTGGCCACCCACCTATTCCACTGGATCGAAAAACAGTTTTCCACCTTGGCAGTTTTTCGGCAATTTTTCGGGTTCCAAACTTTCGGGGCCATTTTGAGGCCCTAAACGACGTTTTTTGGGGATTTGGGGCCCATGTGATTTCCTAAACCAATGACTTGGGCCAATCAAAAATTGTTCTTCTCGGTTATACCTTTCCAACTGGATATCGTGTTCCTAAAACGGAGATCGTATGCAAAAGTTACGACCCCGGGAAGTTGATGTTCTAACTTACCCAAACGAGACCCACATGACTTTTGGCGCTTCATCTCCTAGGGTTAGGTTTTTGGATTTCTAGGGTTTTTGACATTCCTTTTTATTGTAAAAAGGCCTTCAGAGCCTCATTGTAACATTATTCTTGTGAATGAGCACAGTCGTCACATATCTTCTCAGAGATAAGCCGCCACCATTCCAACAAGCTAGTTTTCCACTGCATTTTACAGTTTCAACTTATTTCCTTATTGAATAGAAAACCAGTTTTACTGTATCTCTATTATTCTGCGTTAAGCATATTTTAATAATCTATATTCATTTCATTTTGTTAATAAAATCTAGATCATAGATTGTGCAGATGATAGGAGCAGAAGAACATGGCGAGCGACCAAGGGTAACAGTAGTTAAGTGCGGAGGAGCAATAATAGGAGCAGATGCAACAGAACAAGGAATTTGAACTGACCAATGGGTCCGGAAAGAAGCAAAACCTAATCCAACATTTAACCCTTGAAAAGAAAGAGACATATACAATAAATCAAGTAAGGAGTTGCTAGAAACAAATTCAGCAGCATTGACTTCGCAAACTGTGTATGCCATGTCACCAGTCTATGACCACACGAATACAGAAAGGATAGATGAGAATGTAAGTACTCTGAAAATTTTATTAAATATTTGTTTATAACTAATGAAGAATGAAACTGCATTAAGCATGCTATGCAAAATGATCGACCAATGCGTGTAAGTTAAATAAACACATGTTGCATAGCGAGAAGTTAACTGGGTACAGTGCAAGAGAAGGACGAACATGGAATTCCGACTTAGTGCACAGATAGGAGGTTATGATATGGATAATATCATATTTGATATGGTATCTAATCTGAATTTCCTTCTAAAGAAGACATGAGAGATGATGGGTAAGCCAAAGTTGATTTGGTCACCTATTCGGTTGAGACTAGAAAATCATCACAATATTGTTTCCACTAGAATACCGATAGGGGTGAATGTTAACATCGATGGAATGCATAGAACAACAGATATTGAAGTAATTGAGATAGTAGATGGTAGTAAAACGTATCCAATGTTACTTGGTATCTATTGGATTTTGATAACCATACCATTATTGATCTGAAAAGGAGACAAATGATATTTGAAGAAAGAGACTTGAAATTTACTGTGCCATTGGATCCAACAGAAGGAAGATGATATGTGGAACCGGCAAGGGGAAAAAAACATGATAATATTTATAATGTGACTGCACAGATGAATTAATATGTTAATCCTACGGTTGATGGTGCACTCTGTTGATGAAGTATCAGTTCTTGTGCATCGGATTCGGAAGAAGCCCTGGAACATTGGCAACAGAGATTGCATGAAGTATCTACAAGGAGATGTGCATGGATTACCCGCTCATTGCACTGGATTGGTACTAAGGTATGTGATCCCCTGAAGTATGATGGACTAACATATATAGATCCTTTTGTGAAAGAATTTGAATTGTATATACCAGGCCAACAATGATTGTTAGCTTTAGACTTCACGCTAAAAGTGACCCCTGCAAGATGGTGGGCTACGCATAAGGATAAAATAGATAGTTGGCAACAATGAAAAAGGAAATTACAGGTGAGGTTCAGAAGATATTATACTCCACAAAAGTATATTGGATTAATTTTTCCTACAGATCATGTTACAGAGTGAACCACGACATGGAGTTCAGTACCTAAGCACGAATGGATGCACTTGTTTATACACACTCTTGATACGATCCTGAAGAAATGGTACTTAGAACTAGAAGTACACAGAGGAACAATAGATTGCGAGGATTTGAATCGTAACTTCAAGGTAACTTTCAGTGTTGAAGATGATGCCCCTTTGATAGACACAAATCTATAGATTATCAAGAACAAGATCTTTACATCAGAAGACTCGATAGAACTAGTACCTTTATGTAGTGCGCATAGATCTTCTGCGAGTTTTCAAGAAGTTTTGGAATTACATAATGTGGATGGAGAAGACCAGGAAGAAGAAGACTAGAGAAATTTGCAAGTACCATAATCCAAGGGAGAGCACACATTAGAGGGTCCCAAGATTAAATTGGTTGTGTATGCAAATACATTGAAAACACACAAGGTGAATATTGGTACAAAGGAAAAGCCCAAGTTTGCAAACATTGGAGATTGTTGGAATGAAGAAACTATTGAGAAGATTGTTGATTTACTGTGCGAATACCACGACCTTTTTTCAAATATATTTTCATAAATGAAATGGATTGTTAGGGGGTTGGGGGAGATGAAGATGGATGCCAAGACAGTGAAGAAGAGGACATATCGATTGAACCTATTATATATGAAGAAGGTGAAATAAGATATAGATAGGATGTTGGAAGAAGTAATTATTGAACCTGTCGTAGAGTCAGAATGGATCAATCTGATGGTAGTTCAAGACAAGAAAACATGTGGAATTAGAATTTGTGTGGACCTTAGGAAATTTAATTATTATTTATTACATGACATTTTTCCTACCCCATTTACAAATGAAGTCTTGGATAATGTAGGAGGACAAGAAGACTACTCATTTATTAATGGATTCTCTATCTATCACTAGATTAAGATTGCATAGGAAGATAGGTATAAGACAACATTTGTGATATAATGGAGATGTTATCTGTATACAATCATGTTTTTTGGATTGAAAATTTGCACCAACAGTATTTTCCTGAGTTGTTGTAGCATCTTATAAAGTGTTTATTCATAAATTCCTAGAAGTAAACTTGGATGATTAGACAATGTTTATTTTGTTGAAGGCCCATATTGAAACTTTGTGCTTGATGTTGGATAGATGTAGATAGTTCCAGATTTCCTTGAAACTAAATAAGTGTGTTTTTGCGAACCATTTGGTATCTTTCTAGGTCATGTAGTATGTAAACAAGGAATTTTGGTTGATTGTGCGAAGATTGTTGTTATTTTTTATTTTCCACCACCTACTTCAGTGCAACAATTGCAAGAAACATTAGGTCACACAAGGTATTTTTAAGAAAGAAATGAAACACAATGTAGAGAAATTGACAAACCCTATTACTACACAGATGACAGACAATACTGTGGGGCGATAAGTACACACAAAGGAGAATATTTCAACTAAAAAGGAGACGTTTGAGAAGATCATTGTAACATTGAAGGGAGCACATCAGAAGAACTGAGTGACTCAATACAAGCCACAGGTGAGTGTTTGGGGCATGTTGGGAGAGGAATTTTGGGACCCGTTTTGGGGATTGTGCACAACATGCGTGGAAGAAGGAAATATAGTGAGCACATTTTCAAGATAAGCACGTGCAAAGGAAGGAAGACAGTTAGAAGTCGTTAAGCACATTGGTCCATTGAAAATGGATAAGCCCTAATGTAATTGTATAAATATGTAAAGGTTTTTTGGGATAAAGTAGCGAGTGAGAAGTCATAAGTTGAGTATGATTCGATAGGTTATGATATTATTAGTCAAGAGTGAATTATAAGAGTATGTGAGCAAGTAAGAAGAGATAAGTTTTCACTATATGCGCGAACAACAAGGGAATGATGTATGAATGTAGTGTGTGTTGGTCTCCGATTTTGATCATGTTTTTTGCCTATATTATACTCCACAGACCTCCATTTATATGCCAGTACCACCCTTTTGGCCTTGTTTTGACATAATTGACATCTCCCTACCATTCAATGGGGTTACTTAAGGTATCTTTACATTTCAAGCTATTTTTATGCACTTTGATGCTTTAAATTGATATTGGGACTAATGTCGCTTGGGTTAGGTACCACTTCTATTGTTGGAACGGGATGCCAGTACCAGGTACCAACTCGTACCCGTGGAGATACCACTGGAGCCACTCAAGATCTGTGCGTTATGGTTCGAATGGGAGATAGAGAGATTCGCATGACAGCTGGAGTCATCGCCACAGGGTGCTTGAAGGCATAATGATAGAATTGGGTCGTGATTCTTCATCGTTCACA
>JZKD02S2124946.1:23422-37183 GCA_000966675.3 Picea glauca
TTTATGTTTCATTCAATGTAACTTGTATTTACTTTTTTATTGTTAAAAGGAAAAAATTATTAAAAAGTGACGTTGAATTTTTAAAGTATATTATGATATTTTCATGGCATTATGTGTTACCTTGTCCTTTGCATGATGATAACATTTAAAAAGTAAACATTTAAGGGTTGTTTTTATGATTTTGTTTATAGTAATGATGAGTTCTTTTACCACATTATAAAAATGTGTCATTTTAATACCCCAATTTTAGAATGGGTGCTACCGGTAGCAGTGATTTTCAATTTGATGGTTGATTTTGAGGTTTTGGTTTTAATGGTAACAAGTGATAAAAATACGATTTCAAATGATCTCAAAATTTAACGTTTTGAAAAGAAAAGAAAAAAATCAAAAACATCTTTTTTGTTTTTAGGTGCTAATTTTAAGGTTTTTCTGAGCTATTGTCTAAGTTTTGAAGGCAATGTTTGAAAATGTTGTAATTTTGACCCCGTTTAAAAAAATGGTGCTACCGATAGCACCACTTTTTGATTTGGTGGTTGATTTTGATGTTTTTTATGCAAAAATATGGGTTTTTTGGGCCAGAGTTCTCGTTTTGAGGTCACAGTTCTCACTAAGTTGGTAACTATGTTATGCCCTTCTCACAAAGTATTTTGCATGTGATTTAAATTTACAAGGTACATGTGTATGTTGATCATGTTAACATTAAATCATGCACCTAACTTGTTTGACAACTAGTGATTACTTCCATTGGGCAAAATATTGCATGCCCCTACTGCACCATAGATCAAATGCCCATTGTAGCAAGCCATTCTAATGTTCCTACACACGACGATATTATTCCCCCTTCCATTTCCACTATATCCACTGTTAGTTTGAGTTAGGCCACCATGGTACAATTTATTGTTGGTGTGTATATTATGAGACTCTTTCAATGATGAATATTTGGCTACTTCTATTACTATTGCTTCATATGTATTTTACAAGTGGTTAAAATTTACATGTCTCACATGTGTATGTTATTCATGTTTGATCATTAAATAGTGCATCTAACTATTTCAACACTTGATTATTGTAGCCATTCATAGGAATATCTAGCCCATTTAGTGTACCTGCACATAGTGATGTTGTTTTCTCTTCACCTATCATTATATCCACCATATTCACATCCACTATTGTTTCATATGAGCATGATGTTCAACTAACAACTTCACATCCTAGCCAAGGATGGTAATCTCCTAGCCTAAAATCACCTTTTATGGTGTAATGAATAGCAGATGAAGTTGTTTAATGACAAAATTTTGAATTCCATTTATGCATGTTCATAATTGGTTGAATTAAATTATTTTCTATAAATTTTGCATTATACGATTGTGAAGAGAAGTTCTCTAAGAAGGGAGACACTGCAGGCACCTGTACCCCTCTTATATTAAGTGATTTTATTTTATAACTTATTGAGTAGTAATTGATATTTTAAATTTATTTGTTTATAAATTGGGGAAATAAGTCATAAATATTATTCTTTAATTTGCAATCTCTAGATATGAACTCTAATTGTAGATGTAGGTAGGCTCGATCTACATCTAGAGAAACAAGGAATATTTACTTCTAAATAAGAACATGGCATTAACAAGGGTGGAGAGGGTTACTTAATTCCTGTTAGAATATGAAAGAATGTGCTCGTTTTACCATTGAAAATATCACTATTGTCACCCAACCATAGGCCGAAGCCACCCTCCGATCACCTTTCCCTTCATAGAGAGAAGAATCATGGTATCAATCCAATAGCCAAGAAAAGCTAATGCAACAAGCAATAAGTAACCAAAGTTGATCAAAGAGTCCCACCCAAAACTGGCGTAGCACCTTCCCCGGGACTTGCGCACAAGACTGCTAGACTGTAGTGCATAGAAACTGGCTTTCTATGATTCTGAGAAGTGTGTCAAATGAGAGACTGGAGCCCTGTATTTATAGTATTCCTGGTAGATTTGCCTGGGTCAACTTCTCTCTCTGGGTACTAATTAATTCATATTAATTATCTCTCTTCAGCCGACATCTCATATAGGGTTACTTTCATTTCTTTGTTCTCTTCCGGAACATTCTAATCTTGTCAAAGGTCACAATAGAGGTTCATACCTCCCGAAGCTACCATAATACCAACACTCCCTCCTAGCTAGGGAGGTATAACTGATAATGGTCTTGAGCACAAACAGACCATTCAACTGGTAGTATCACGAGCACCATCATTATTATCCAACTGGATAATCTCCATGACAACTGGTACAATATAAATTGATAGAACACAACTGTGGTTATCCATGGTAGTATTCAACTATTCAAATCGTGGCACATAGTCACAAGCAGTGGAACATATCCACCATAGTAGTATATCTCTACTGTCTGGAGATAGGCAGTCTCCATAACAATCATCTGACATCAACCTGCACAAAAAATATTGTTAAAATAAACTGAGTCATTTGGGCCAATCTTTCACTCACATCTGTGAGATCTAAAATAATATATTCCCTCAAAGTAGAACATAAATGATGGGCTTTATGGCTTATCCTTGTCAAACAAGGAAGAATGATTTTTCTAATTTTTGAGCCTGGACCATTCCTCCGACACTAAACAATGTGTAACCTGGAGAGAATGAATCTTCCCTAAGGAATGTCTGTCCCTGATTGCTGAGCCTGGACCATTCCCCACCCTGGGCCATTCCTCCGACACTAAACAAAGTGCAACCTGGAGAGAATGAATCCACCCTAAGGAATGATTGTCCGAACCATTTCCTCTGTTAACCACAAGAGGAAAACACTGTCCTGTACCGACCTCCAAAACGAACCATTCCTCATGTTAACCACAATGAGAAATCGTTGTCCGGCGAGGTGGGCCAATCTTCTTGAGTAACCCTCAATAAGATAGACTTCCCTAGACCACTCCCCATGTTAACCACAATGGGAAGTCGTTTTCTATGGTACATCAACAATCTCGACCATTTTTCAAACTAGAAAATGTCTTTCCGTTAGAAATCTCAATCCACTTTCTGAATAGGAAAGAATCTACCCAAGATGGACTATTTTTCAATCTTGAAAATGAATTTCCTCAATAATATTTTTAGTGATCCCTCCCAATCTGGAGAGTCATTTCTTCCCTTTCAGCTAAGGGATTTATTTCCACGATCCCCATATTCTCTCGGAAATATGCAAACTTTATTCTAGATAGAGGCTTTGTCAGGATGTCTGTTGTCTACTCATCTGTGGGGATATACTGGAGCTTTACTTCTCCTTATTGGACTTTATATCAAATAAAGTAGTATTTGATCTCAATGTGTTTAGACCTTTCATGAAACATGGGATGTTCTAATAATCTTATACAACTCTGATTATTAGAATGTATTATGGTCGAATATGAAATCTGATCAAATAGATCAGAGATTAACTTTCTCAGCCATATTGCTTATGTGCATGCTTTTGTGCATGCTTCACATGTTGCGATATATTATTCTTCTACTGTGCTAAGTGCGAGAGACTTTTGTTTCCTAATGCCCCAAGATATCATAGCGGAGCCCAAGCCGAAACACATTCCTGAAGTACTCTTTCTGTCTTCTTCACTTCCTGCCCAATCTGAGTCTATGAATCCATGAAGTTGTATATCACTGGATGTGGTATATCTCAAGCCATAGTTTAGTGTCCCACGTATATATATTAAGACATGCTTTGCAGATATCCAATGCTCATGCCTTGGTTCCATCTGGAACTAACTTAGTGTATTCACGGCAAAGCAAATGCTTGGTCGAGTATTTACCAAATACATCAATGACCGAATCAATTGTCGATATAGTGATGGATCTACTGGATCATAATCTGGATCACTTACTTTTCTTATATCTGTAGTCATAGGAGTATCCATGGATTTGCAATCCATCATTCAAAACTTCTAAAGTATATTTATTGCGTACTTTCCTTGTCCAAGGAATACTTCACCACGCTTCCGCCATACTTCTAGTCCCAAGTAATAATGCATGAGACCTAGATCTTTCATATCAAATTCATAAGCTAGTTCCTTTTTGGATTGGATGATGAGAGACTCTTCACCTGTTATGAATAGATCATCAACATATAATATTATAATCACGTGTGCATTTTCCATGACTTTGTAATAAAGGTTTGGATCTGCATGACTCTTGGAGAAACCAAGTCTTGTTAGATAGTTGTGCATTATGGCATACAAATTCCTTGGAGCTTGTTTGAGTCCATATAGAGATTTCTTTAATATTCAAACGTGAGTGTCTCTAGAACGTACCTCAAACCCTTGAGGTTGTTCAATATATACTTCTTCTTCGATCGCTCCATTGAGGAAAGTTGTCTTTACATCCAACTGATGTAAGTTCCATCCCATGGAAGCGGCAAGAGATATGATAGCTCTAATGGAATTATATCTAGAAACTGGGGCAAAGGTTTCATCATATTCTTCTCCCTCCTTCTGGGAGAACCCTCTAGCTATGAATCTTGCCTTGTATTTATCCAGACTTCCTTCTGTTGCATGTTTGATCTTATATACCCATTTTGAGGTTACCACTGGTTTTTCTTTAGGTCTAGGTATGATTTCCCATACCTCATTTTTCATAATGGATTGGTGTTCTTCCGTCATAGCTTCTTTCCATTGTCCCTTTTTAACTTCTTCTTCAAATGTGGTAGGTTCTTCATCTAGAAGCTTCGTCATATATGCTGCATAACTTGAGAATCTTTTAGACCTCTTACTCTTTCTGAATGTTCCTTCTGGAACCTTGAGTTTTTTTTGTGTCTTGTAAGGTAGCTTCAAGCCAAGCTGGTCATTTCTTGGTTTTAGGTACGATATCTGAATCAATGTTTTCACATGGTTCCATGGGATGATCAGATTGTTCCTTTTCATCATTTTTCATTTTCTGTGCTTTCTTCATTAGGTTCTTCAATCTCTTCTTCTTCTATAGTTTCTTATATGGATTTCTTGAAAGCCATATTTTCATTAAATGTTACGTGTCTGCTGACTTCGATCTTATGTTGTTCTGGAATATAGATTCTATAAGCCTTGGATGAATCGCTATATCCCATGAATATGCCCTTCTTTCTCGAGGGTTCTATCTTATTCCTTTTGTCCTTGGGAATGTGAGAGTAAACAGGACATCCAAAGATTCTTAGGTTTTCCACATTAGGTTTCTTACCTGAGAAGGCTTCTTCTGGATTCATGTCCTTCAATATGAGGTGAGGAATTCTGTTCTGCACATATATTGTTGTCATGGTTGCTTCTCCCCATAAGAACATAGATAAACCTTGATCATTTAGTAGTGCTTTTATTGTTTCTTTGATAGATCTGTTCTTTCTTTCTTCTACGCCATTTTGTTGAGGATTATAAGAAATGGTCAGCTCCCTCCTAATCCCTGCTGACTTGCAGAATGCAACAAATTTCTTTGAGGTGTATTATCCTCCATTATATGTTCTTAATGTCTTTATCTTCTTGTTCGTGAGGTTTTCTATCTCTGCTTTGAATTCTTGAAACTTGTTGAATACTTCGTCCTTTGTCTTTACTAGATATAGCCAAGTCTTTCTTGAATAATCGTCTATGAAGATTACATAGTAAATATATCCTCCTAGAGATCTGACTAGCATCGGACCACCAACATCTAAGTGTATTAGATATATAATCTCCTTAGATCTATTATTGTTTCTTAGAAATGGTTTCTTGATATTCTTTCCAAGAGCGCAACCTTTGCAAATTCCTTCGTGTGTAGACTGCAGTTCTAGTATTCCTTCAACCATATTTTTGAGAAAAGGTAATTCTTGGTAATTAATATGAGCATACCTTCTATGCCAAAGTTCATTAGGGTTGACGTCGTCATGTACGGGAGCTTCTTCATTTTTCTCTAGTAGTCTATACAGATTTCCTTCACGACTTCCAATAACCCTAACATTCTCTATGCTGGACTCTTTATGCCATGTTAACACCTTTCCATCCATGAAGGCTATTATGTTTCCTTTTGTCTTCTAGGAAAGATATTGATACAATATTCTTTTCTAAACCAGGTACATATAAAACATTACTTAAGTGAACATTGTTACCTATTTTCAACTTGATGGAGGCTTGTCCAAATCCTTCGACTGGGTAAGTGATTTTGTCTTCAAGATCTACCTTGTACGATATCTTCTTCTCATTTAGATTTGAGAGTCTATCTTGATCTCCCATCATGTGCATAGAAGCACCATTATCGATTATCCACATGTCATCTTCAATCGTTCCAGTGAGTGTTGAGTAGTGTAGAAGACTGATAGTTTCACTCATGTCCTCGGTTGACTGGTAGCTGGTCATGATTTGATCCAAAAATTCAACTCTGAAGTTTCTGTCTTCTGAGAGAGCCAAAAGGTGCGCTGAACTAGGGCGCATTTGAATATCTTCTCTTTTAGAGAGATTCTCCATCACAAGGTGTCGGATCTTAGATTTTGTGTTTCTACAACTGCTCCTGCTAGTAACCCTAGCGGTAGTGTTTTGGAAGCTTCTCCTGCTAGTAACCCTAGCGACAGTTCCTCAGCGAGCTCAATATCCTAATGGCTATGCTTCCTTCCAACAGTTAGACTGAATGAGGGAGGTGTGGGCCCATAACCTGTTAGAATATGCAAGAATGTGCTCGTTTTACCATTGACAATATCACTATTGTCACCAAACCATAGGTTGAAGCCACCCTCCGAGCAGCTTGACCTTGACAGAGATAAGAATCCTGGTAGCAATCCAATAGCCAAGCAAGGCTAATGCACCAAGCAAGAAGTAACCAAAGCTGATCAGAGAGTCCCACCCAAAACTGGTGCAACACCTTCCCTAGGACTTGCGCACAAGACTGCTAGACTGCAGTGCGTAGAAACTGGCTTTCTGTGATTCTGAGAACTGTGTCAAATGAGAGATTGGAACCCTGTATTTATAGTATTCCTGGCATACTTGCCTGGGCCGACTTCTCTCTCTGGGTACTAATTAATTCATATTAATTATCTCTCTTCAGCCAACATCTCATCTAGGGTTACTTTCATTTCTTTGCTCTCTTTCGGAACATTCTAATCTTGTTAAAGGTCACAATAGAGGTTCATACCTCCCGAAGCTACTGTAATATCAACAATTCCTTTGTTATCCATTTGGGTATTTTGGCATGAAATCACATGATACATGTACTTTGGGATATGTATATTTAAACAAGTTTTTTTATCAACAATATTTTTTTTTAAATGTTTTCTATGTATTTAACAAATCATTTAACATTAGATGTCATTTGTTTTTTGGATTGGTTGCCATATAGGGTTGAAGGTTGAAATTACCATTTGTTTCCTTATCTCTCTTTCTTCTCATCCATTTTACATGATATTCATGAATATATAGATATGGTTGTATCTCTATGTTTTCTTGCAACTTTAAAAACTATTTAATCTTTCATCACTAAAAAATTCTCTGCAAGAGGGATACCGAACTCTCTTTGGTTGTCCCATATTATATATTGCATAAATGATGGGTTCCACAAAATGTACCTACTTGTGTCTTCAATTGGTACAATCATCATTGTCTCTTGTCCTGTACCACTGTCGTAGTAATGCCTTCTTAAATTGTAGTTTTAGAGCAAGAATAATACACAATTAATTTCCCTAACTACCCTATAATTCAATTTATGAAAACCTTTATTATCACTTCCCTTATTTTTGTTGTTTATTATGTTGGATTCCCACATTCACAAACACGACTTTCTTTCTTCAATTGGTACAACCTATCATTATCTCTTGTCCCATACCACTGCCATAGTAATGTCTTCTTAAATTGTAGTCTTAGAGAAAAAATATTACACAATTAGTTTCCCTAACTGCCATATGATTCAAGTTATGAAAACTTTTATTATCACTTCCCTTATTTTGGTTCTTTAAGTATTTTGGATTCCAACATTCACAAACAAGACTTTCTTTTCTTATTTTGAGCATTACATGTATGATCATAGGTGTTGTGATGATCTTGTTTCTCTCGAAATTTGATATTAGTGTGGATTACATATCCATTTTTACTCTTCTTATTGCTCATTCCCATACGATTTTCGTCATATCTCCCTTTATCACAATAATTTTTTTAAGGACCTTGCGGTTTTCACAATTCTTTTAGTGCTTAGATGATGGCTTCATTAATTGATGTGGGATAACTACTTTTTCTTCAGGACATAAATTTCATGCATTGCCTCATTATCACTAGATTGAGAGAATGTAAATGCACTATGTCATGTTAATTTGTGTTTATATACACCATGTTTAAAAAAACTACATATTTTGTCGAGTAAATTTGCATTATTTTTTTCTATTATTACTATTATTACTTGTGTTTATACACTCATGTTTAATAAAACTATATATTTTTTCAAATAGATTTGCATTGTTCTTTTCTATTATTTTTGTGAAAAATAATATATATATATAGGACTGATAAGTTCATAATATGTATATAAAATATTCTTTTAAATGAATATTCAGTATCATGACATTGCATTGACAAGTTTTTTTCATAATGTTGTAATATTAGCATTTTACTCGAAGCGTGATTTAAAATATGTTAAATTATACACTTTTATAATATCTTTTATTACATTATAAATGGTTTTTTGGACCTCACTATATACACCTTATTGATATTTAATGATATGGACCATCAAAAGATGGCCCACACCATACAATATATAGGCACCCCGTAAAGACACATACAAACTTAAATAAACATACAATACCATCAAAAGATGACCCATACCATACAATATATAGGCACTTTGTTTATCAAATCCAACGTCACACCACATTGTGTCATATTATATAAAATATGCATTGACAACTACACACTTGGCATATTCATTCATGCATATGCACTTAACAAAACATTCCTCTATCTATCGATAGCACTCGTAGTTATGCATTAAGGTTTATAATATTGCTATATTTTTCTTTCATAGTGATTGTATGTTTGAGTGCCTAAATCACTTTTTGTAAGCTCCATGGGAGAGGGAATCCCTCATGTGTGAAAGGAATACATTGGAGTCGCCATTTTGTTTGTTGATCCGAGTATCAGTTTTCATTTTATGGAAAATTGCTATTCACTTCTCAAAGTCATTTGAGGACACATGGTGAATTGGTATAGGGACATGAAAACCAAACTAAATATCATTTTTTAAGTGTTATAATCTTCTATAATCTTGTTTGGGAAACACTTACATTAAAACACAATCCACACACTCTCAGGGTAGAGTTTTCAAAATTTGACCCCTAAATGCAAAATTTACATTTCTTTTTATTCAGTGAAAATCTAGTTCCATTGAATAAAACAAGATCTAGGGCATGGACTCATAGGAGAGCGTGCCCCATGTTGTAATTGAATTCCATGAATCCAAAAAAATCGATGGTCCATTGATCTCAGTCCAAATTTTCATTTTATGGTGAGTTGTAACTTGCTTCCCAAAGCCATTTAAT
The DNA here is from genome assembly GCA_000966675.3 of Picea glauca. NCBI lineage: Eukaryota > Viridiplantae > Streptophyta > Pinopsida > Pinales > Pinaceae > Picea > Picea glauca. Next base: position 32,917 of record JZKD02S2124946.1, read on the forward strand.
GGCACATGGAAAATTGGTCTAGGAGCATGAAAACCAAAATAATAAGTGTTTTTGAGTGCCATAATCTCCGACAAGTACGTTTGGACAAGACCTACATGAACATTATATCCACACATTGTTGAGGCAGAGTTTTCAAAATTCAACCCCTAAATGAAAAATTTGCATTGCCTCTTACTCAATAAAATATTAGCTTCAAGAATCATTGAATAAAAAATCACTAGGTAATGTAATCACAAGGAAGGGGTTCCCCTAGCTATAAAATGATGTAATTGACAATTCATTTATCTAATTCTTGGTTTTCATTTTATGGTGAGTTGTAACTTGCTTTCCAAAGTCATTTGAGGACATATGGAGAATTCGGCTTGGGGGCATAAAAAATAAACAAAGAAACATTTTTTAGTGGTATAAGCTCTTATAAGCATGTTTTTTCAAGATCTACATGCACATATTGTCCACATGCTTTGAGGGTAGAATTTTCAAAAGTTGACCCCTCAATGCAAAAGTTTTGTTGTCTCTTCCTAAACAAAACCCTAGTTCCAAGAATCATTGAAAAAAACGATATTCGTGACATGGGATTGTGGGAGAGGAATGACCCTATATGTAATATGATGTTATGAATCTAGTAGAATCAATGGTTTATTGATTTGAATCCTAATTTTCATTTGTTGACAAGTTGTAATTCACGTCCCAAAGTCATTCGAGCAAACATGTTGAATTCATCTTGGGCGAATAAAATCCAATGGAGTAGTGCTTGTGAGTGTCATAATATCCAACACGCATGTTTTAGAAATACCTACATAATAAAATCATCCACGCACTCTCAGGGAAAATTTTTCAAAATTTAACCCTTGAATGCAAAATTTTCATTGCCTCTTACTCAACAAAACCAAAGTTCTGAGAATTGTTAAATAAAACAAATTTCAAGGTTTGGACTCATGGGAGATGGGTTCCCTTGGATATAATCCTAAGAGGAGAATGAGATCCATGAGGGTCTATTTGGGTAACCCTAAGAGGATCATGAGAGCCATGAGTAAACACTCTTATAATACCTAAGCTTAAAGGAAAGAACCTTGTAATATCGGCCTAGGATGAGAATTAAACTTAGAGAAATTGGGAAATAATTGAAATATTAGGCACACATAAAAGTGTTCAACCTATTATCAAGCCACATCGACATCTTGAACATGTTTATGGGTCTTTTCCAAAATTTCATTAATGAAGCCACATACTCATGTTGGAGATATTACACACTAACCTTGAATTATTTTCCTAAGTTTGATAGTCCAATGTTGAGAACGCTTCTTTAGATGAGAATATTCTCTCTATAGAATATTCTCATACAAAATAGGATGTTCCTCTTCAGTTCAGAGTCAATTACACTTAGTTAGACTACTAGAAGTCACTCATGCATGGAAAACTTGGTTTATCACCAATAGTTGCATGTATTTCTCTCACTTCCACACGTGTGACTCAGTTAACTGATGATTTCATGGATCAATTAACTAGGACTAGGTGACAAGGTCACTCTAGTGTCTATCAGTGAGTGTCTATATCTCTCTAGATCATTTGTATGGTGCATTAGTTACTCATGTATCATTTATCTATTATAAATTATTCACTCTTTGAGTGTGAAATACGGTTAGTAGAAATTATTTCATTCTTTCCCCCATTTTTTGTCTCTTCTCTTCACACCATTACATGTTGTGTATGCTTCATTGTTAGCTAGATCTTCTGAGTAGGCATCTCAAAAACTCTACATGGTATCAGATCCCACGTGCCTCTACCAAGGATCGTCACCAACACTCTTTTGTAGGTATCGAAGACGGAACAAAGCAACACGAAAGAAGTAGAATCTTTCGCTTCCTCCATTTTTTCTCTCTTCTCTTCACACCATTTCATGTTGTGTGTGCTTCATTGTTAGTTATATATTTTGTGTAGGTATCTTAGAAACTCTACAACTCATACCTAGTGGCACAAAGAGATCTTGATATAACTTATATTTTATAATTGAGGTTTGAAAGAAAATCAATGCAACGTTGGAGAAAGTTACTAGCTTAAGATGTCACCAATTCTATATTTTTTCTTTCTTTCATAGTGCCTATGTCATAAGTGACATATTTGAATCTTTGCATGTCTCCCAACATATTCTTAAATTTTTTATATTGATTCTTGTGAATGTAATCAATAATGTCATTCCACCATACCTAAAGTATCTGATCAGAATCTGGACCAGGGGTCACATTTTAGCCCAAAAATCAAAGTGTTTTGAATCGCCTCAAAACGAACAGATGCATAGCCCTCGTCATCACGAACCCAACGCACTTCAAACAGGGTCAAACAGACATCGTATGAGTGAGATATCGCGATCTATTTGATTTGCCAAACATGCAAAAAAAAATTGCTGACTGTACAGTCCGTACAGTTGACATGGCATGGGTCGTACAGCTGACGTGGCATGACCATACGCTGACATGGAATTTGATGATGTGGCAATAATTTATTGGCAGATGTGGACGAATCATGTTTCAACACGTGGCATTTAATTGGCAAATGGGGTGGTGCCACGTGGCACCGTAATTTGGTTGTTTGTTTAAAAGTTTATGGAGTCTGTGGGGATCGAACCCCGGACCTCCACAACCGACCAAAGGCTTTGGCAAAGGTCACCAACCAATGCGCCACCATAGTGTTTCTTAACACTATATAGTTTTAAAATTATTTAAATTATACCATGTTTGGTTTATGGTAAAATTTATGGGGGAGTCCACCGGACTCGACCCCGCGAACTCCACGCACATGCAACGACTTGGAAAAGGCCGCCCAACCGGAACGCCACCACTTGTTTCTTATTCTATATATCATTTCATAACTATTTAAGTTGTAATATGTTGTACTTTGGGGCACGTCCGAGCTGGGGCTTAGCCCCAGCCCCCGGTCGCACACACATTACCATATGAACATATGCGGAGTGGGATTCACGACCATGAAATGAGTGTGGGTTTTAGTTTTCAAACGGTTTCCCACCAAATGCGTCTGCCACTTGTCAAGTGCTCATGCCATTTGGCATTGGAGCCCCTTTTTGCGCGTTAAGACTTGGTCACATGGCCCATGCGCCCAACGCCTCTGCGGTTAGGGGCCTAATTCCGCTAACCGTTCTACAGTTGCACGCATTTTGCGGGTATGTGCGTGGTGCTGGGTTTAAACACGGAAAAACACGTAGAGGCTAGGTTGGACGCACAGAGGTGCATTTTGGCGAACCAGAGACAACAAGTTTGAAGGAGGAAAATGGCAGGAGACCTATCTTCTTCATTTTTTGGCCAAATGAGGTGCCGAAAAAGCCAAGCTAGGGGTTTTTGGATGTTCTGAATCCATTGGCATAGTTTTCAAATCCATTTGAAGACTTATTTTGTAGGTTTTTTCACCATTGAAGTTGCAAAGAGCTTCAGGGAGCTTAGGGCCCCCATTGATGGAGGCCATGCTCAGATGAGCCCAAGTCTATTTTCTGTGACTAAATAGTCATTTTTGACTAATTGTTATGCTTTGAACACATTGGGATAGGTTTCAGAGGCATTTGAAGACTTTTACAGGTGTTTTTGCCACAAGGAAGCTCAGGGAAGCTCAAGGCCACATGTAGAAGAGGCCATGCCCAGATGAGCCATGGTTCGTTTTCAGAGTTCTATTAGTCATTTTTGGGGTTTTTATGTATTCTAATCCCAATGGTACAGTTAGTAAATCCATTGGAGTTGAGCAACATCTTGTAAAAGAATCTTTGACAAACTAATCCCAAAGAGCCTAGTCCATTGATGGAGGCTCAAGGAGATGTAGCCCTGTTGGGGGTGAACTCCTTTATCATCTTGTTACTGTTGTGAGTTTGCTAGTTATATTTGCTGCAAGATATGTTTCTTGTGTATTTATTTAAAACAAATATTTCACTTTACAAAGACCTCACACATAAACATTTAAAAGAAGCATGAACTTGACACATAAAACCTCTTGCATAACTAAGACATTGAGCAAGGTCCTGAAAAGTTTATTTTAATGGAGTAGAGGGTGCTTGCATAGAAAAACAAGTCAGCCCCCTATTTTCAGATCAAGTGATATCAGAGCTTAGTTTGTTTTGCTCATGTGATTGCCATTGATAGCTAGAGATCTAGTTGTTGGTATTATTGTGCAAGTTTTGTGTTGAAGTTTGATATCTTGCAAGGATGGAGGAAGCTTCAAACATTGATAGTTCTCATACATCTTCATTATCCAAGTTTTTTGACAAAGA
>JZKD02S2124957.1:31714-46159 GCA_000966675.3 Picea glauca
GAGAGTTTCTTAAGCTCTTCATCAATGAGACAAGTTTTTGTTCAAGTTTCTCACAATATTCTTCTTTCTTCATTATTTGGACATTCCTTACTTCTTATATTCTTCTTGCTTATTCAAGAAGATTCTGTCGACGGGCCTTAAATCCATTGACTCAACAGTAGGAACCAAACTCTCCACTGAGGCCCAATTAGACTCTACAACGTTTAATAGTGGAGTGGTTCTCTAGATCTTGTGATCTGGCCAAATTATCGATGGGATTTACGTTTTCTTGTGAAGGCTCTCCCTTCAGTTTGGACTATTCTCTTTGTACATTTTCTCTTGGGTGGGACCGATATGAGATGTAAGCCGGTATAAACAAACTTGGCAACAAAAATGGAATTAAGCTTAACTAAGGGGAAGAGGTTGAACTTGGATAACTCGCTGCTTAAGCATGTAGATGACAATTTTATACCACATGCCTAGTACTAATACATTAACCATGTGAGCATTCAATTACTGTCTGAGATACTAACTACCAGAAAGAAAAAAAATACGCAATGAGATAATGGCAAGCAAAATAATTCATCTACCAGAACGATTCATCACATAATAACACAATGATTAATCTTCATCATTAAAGCAATGAACAAAAACAAATTGCACTAGATAACTTGACAACAAAATTAATTGCTCTTACTCATTACATCATCATTCATGAAACAAGATAGGAAATAGTTCTTCTCCACATCCAATCACACATGCAGCTGATGAAAATAACTTGTCTTTGGTCTAGAAGGACTTCTCAATTCAAAACAACTTCAAAATAATTCTTAACAACCAGAAAGAAAGAGTTCTTGCCACAACCATCGACCCTTAACTAATTGGTCGATGTCTTTATTTATAATCTAAAGTTTCACTGAAAACAACGGCTAAGTGTAGTTTAAGCAAAGAAAAATATGCCACATGGCGTCATCTTCTAACAATTTCTTTAACAATCAACTCAAGATAGTTCTTTGAAAGGATGATTTTTCTCGTACTCAAACCAACTGATAAACAACTCTTCACAGGTTTGGGCCCATGGGAACTTGTGCTGCTCCATCGGAGCCACGTAGAATCCTCTGATATCCACCGCATGTGCTCGATACTTCACTAGACTGGTGTTTAACTGTTGTAGCATGGTTTGAGCCTTCATTAGATGTTCCATAAATCTTTGCACTTGTCCTGGCGACATATCGATCACCTTGGCTAGTTCTTCGGCCCATAGTGAATCCTTCTTGGCATGTGATCCGATTATGTCACATAAGTCGATGAAGTTGTCGGGGTCGCTGAACTCGGGGAGTCCTATATCCTTCACTGCTTTGTTAATTTTTCTCCAATGTTTCTTTCGGGTTCCTTTGCGAGGTTATGGAGCAAACTTTGTTCGATATTCAGAAGGATATTTCCTGCAATCGGGATTGACATCGTTTCAAAATTACTTATCAAGCAAAACATAGGAAGATGTAAGTGAAAAACAAACAAACTGATGCGTACCTATAGAGCTCGCTAGTCCTGATTGTTAAATACTTACGTGATCCCAGTAACCTTTTGAATGACCTGTAGCGTCTATGTCCACACCTCCTCTCTTATTCAGTTTGTATGAGTTACATCCACGTGCCATAGCGTGGAAAATCAGGTATGACATATACGAGCATCGAAGCCATTCCATAGGTCGATTGCCCCTTGGGGTCTGGAAAGGATGCCATAGCTGAACGTGTGTTGAAAGTGTGCATCGGCTCCCAAAAGGTCGGATACCGTAATAAAGGAAGTCGCTAAATTCCCCAGGTTGAGGCAAGTTGTTACCCAAGAAGCTGTATCACCAAGTGTGTTAACCATCATTCGCTAATAATGGAGGCTGGGAAGATTAAAGAGATTGGAAATGATTGTATCGTATATTCTCTGCAACTCCTATCGGCTGCGTTTTATACGTTCTGGATCATATTCATCGTGCAGATATGATGCGTTAATTCTTCAAAACATCCCGTCGCAATGTATGAGTATTCCTTGGCACGTTCTATCTCACTACCTCGCTCTTTTATAAATATTAGATGTTCTGTACGGGTTCTATGCATCAGCCAAGTTTGTATACAAGTTGGGACTAGTCTTGAGAGTCCAATTATATTAGACTCTTTGTCATGGTTCTTCATCCAATCGAAGACGTCTAAGCGCACACGCTGTCGCACCATGGGATCCCCTCAAAACACGAGACGGGGGTTGCGAGGCAACAGAAGCACTAGGTTTGAACCCCAACATGCTTGGGACTCTTTCTTATTGTCATCGAGTGTCTCCAAAGTTTCAAAAGGAGGTCCTTACCTTCGTTCCGAAATGATGTCAATGCGTCAAGCGGAGGTCGAAGAGGAGAAAATTTCGTCTGAAGGACACATGTTGGAGGCCACGCCCTCTCAAAATCCGACACCGCAGAGGAGGGTGTTGACGGGCGTAAGTGACACACCGTCAACTGGAAGGATAGATCCGAACTAAGGTTGTCTAATTAACCCAAGCCATTTGGAATGATCTATCCTGACGGGTTTAATGGCTCCGTTAGAAAACTTGGGTCCTAAAACAAAGAAAATAAATAAACTACTCTAAAGTTATAACTTTAATACTGTGTACACGGATCTAATTATTTACAAGTGTTTAAAACATAAATATGAATATGTGATTATGAACAGGGTATTTACAAATTGCAAGTTTTGGTGGATGTCTTGCGAAATCAATGTTTTTGTAATTGTTTACGAAGTAGTTAAAGACAACACATATTTGTTTCCATTTCTTGTTTAATAATTTAAAATCTAAGAACTCAAAAAGATACTAATAAAACATAATCTGAAACAAAACAAAATAATAGTCACACCCAATTTAAGCTGTCTTATTTCATTAATAAATAAACTAATAACAAAACTTGAACAAGAATAAAACTAACCTGAGATTAGTCACAAAATGTGTTCATATACCTGCGCAATTCAAATTTCCAGCTATCTTGCCCGTGAGAGAAACCTGTAACAGGCTTGTGCTAACATTCCCAGAATAAACTCAAGGTATTTTCGGGGCAAGGATGTAAGAGCCAAGTAATAAACATATCGATCCAATGACCTTTTAATGATGAGTGCTTATAGTAAAAGAAATTAAACATGAAGCATTCATATAATAATCAGTTTAAAATCATGCATAAATCAATGATATTAAAATGAAATAACGATCACATATATCATATATTAACAACAAATCATAGACATAATTTAAAATGCTGAATAAAATGAAACATTATATGCTAATAAGACTAAAGTTGTATAACATATTAATATTCCATAATATAAAAGGCAAAATGTAATGGAACAATGTCACTCTGGTCTAAAGTCTATATGTGAACAACTTGTCCATACATTCTTGGGAATTACATGTCCATAATGCGTTCGAATCAAAGATGCCTTCACTAACATGAGTGAACAATATTTAAACTAATTTAGGATCCAAATACTCATATCACACAGGATAGAGTTGAATCTCCCAAAATCAAGTAATATTACAAAAATAGTGATCTGGAAACCACTCATACAAGAGTTGGTTTGTTCAAAATTAAATCAAAGTTTTATAAAACATAAAAAAGGAGAGACTACTGAACATTTAAGCATATAATTGAAAGTATTTACTCCAAGCAATCAACAGTACAATCTTCCATTTCTTGAAAATAGCAAAACCAATTTGATATATTAGAAAAACAATTAATAATTAATAATAATTATTCAAAAGAGATTTGCTACATAATTAGCAAATGAAATCAAAATTTAAATCTACCTATTTTGACTTGGATAACATAATTGACTGAAATCAAAACAAAATCATTTTACCATTAAAAATTAGCCAAAGAGAGATCTGACAGTTCAAAGTTTATAATTGCTTTGAAACTGGTTGTGTTCTTACTGATTATATTCCCAACCCCCTTACCCTTACGAATTTTCTTTATAACAGGTTTATCATCAATGTTTAAACTAGAATCGTTCATCAACATAGGAGGATCTTTTTCTTTTAATTCGATAATCGCTTGTTTCAAAGATCTTCCAGGTGAAAAACTACATGGTAATCCTTTATCTAGAGTGATTTTATCAATAAATTCTGGTCCATCAATTCAATTAACAAATTGGCTTTCAACCACTGGCCTGTGTGAGTTAGGGTTTGCAATTAAAAGAGGATTGGTTGTAGCATCGGGTTGTGTGAATCCATTTCTTATTAGAAAGGTCTCCTAAAAAAACCAATATACATGCTTGGATCTCTGAGCAAAATAAATAAAAACAAAAACACTTACCTCAGCTGCAAAAGAAATTCTGAAAATTTGCCCTCCAAAGAATGAGACGAATATATGAAACTATGTGGTTTCTGAAAAACCTGCTCTCATAGAAGGTAAATGACCCCATTTATGAAATGGGTTTTAAACAACTTGGCCAAATTCGTAACCGTTTGCTCAGAAACCTTCCCGCAAAAACGTGTCTCAAATATGCAATTACGGGTTTTCTTAAAAAAGAAACTCAGGGTCATTTGGTTCAATCCAAACCGAAGGAGCCATGGTCATTGTGAAAATGATATAATCATAAATCACCAGGGCTAGGTTTAGGTTTTGAATGGATGAGCAACAAAAACAGGTCTGAGCGGAGAGTGAAAGCATAAAAATAACATAGCTTGCGGGTTATCATAAGTCAGATAGGAGAAATGGTGAGAACAAAAACCAAAGGGTTCATTGAATTCCTTATCATCTCTTGCGATGAGTGCCAAAACCTACAGAGTACAAAACCATATGCAGATAATGAATAGCTTCATTAATGTTTTGATCCAACAAAATAAGGTGAAAACACAAGTACAACATGCCTGTACTCATTGGCATGAATGCTAATATGACCATTAAACTCATGAAAAGAATATCAACTGTTAACCAAGGTTCTTCGTGCATCAAAACATTTCGACAATGAACTATCGACCATTGAATTCATAACAACCATAATAAAACAAGAAAAATTCGATAATGGATTAATTAACCATTTCATAAGATTTGAATTTTAATCACATATGGGTGTCTTTTAAAATGATATTTCTAAGGTAAAAGATTATGAAACCAAGCCAAATTTTATGTTTAAATTCATGCTTACAATCATGAATGAAAAATAAAACAAAAATGCAAACGACAAAAACTTAATAAGGTAAACTTAACCCAATAATCGCCTTGAAACTCGGAAACATAAACATTTACAAATAGAAGGTGATGGAATCTACTGAAAGGTATGATCTTTTGTGGGGAATTTGATTGAGAATCAAAATTATTATTGGCTGCCAACAGAGGGGAAGGCCCAGAAAAAACAAGGAAGTAGGAGGAAGCTGCATCTTAACTGAGTCGAGTGCACACCCGACCATTGAGGAGTTCATGATGCATGCTACTCGACTAGAGCCTGTCAGGACTACCAGTTGAAGAAGCGAGAGCCGAATGTGAAGGACAGGGGTATCGGGTTATAATGTTGAAAGCCCAATCAACAGCTGGAGCAGGCACAAATTACCATAACCGAACTTTATCAAGAAAATAGATAATTGTGGAGACAACTGGCGGCGCAAAACCAGGAGGTGTCAGGACCATCAGGTCGCGAAGGAAGCACAAATTGGCTCAAGAGGCAACTTCGGGAAGCACAAGATACGATTGTGCAACTGCGCAAAGCGGAAAGGATGATGGAGGAGGAGGACATAAGAACATTGCAAGGTGCATAAAGCAGTCTGAGAGAAGGTCCGTGTGCAGGAGATACATGATGGGCAGACCCTTGTTTTGTATTCTAGGAAGTGACATATGTTTTGATAGTTTTCCCCATTTGTTGTGAGAATTTTCACATTCTCGATGTAACTGGGTCGGTTGGCCAAGGTGTTGGTAGTGTTTATTGTATGTAACCTAAGCCCGGCGAGAACCTTAATATATGAAATTTCGAAAATGTTTTTCCTGAACAGATTCTAGTCATAGCAGTTGAAAGCATCATGTTCCCTCTTTGCGCGTAAATCTACTGTGTTCTTATTCAAGCTTCTCGTAATTATGTGATTTTGTAATTATCGTTATTCAGAGTTATTTTGTAAGTTCGTTGATATTTTCCATTAGAAACTTCCGATGACGAATGATGCCGACGTGGTGTTACTAACTCGGGGCTTATTAAATAAAAATCAGGGATCAACCCTCAAAATAAATCAACGCATAGTTTCTTTGGGGGTTATCGTCCTTTGAAACTCCCGATGTCGAAAACGTCCCAGAGGTCGGCGATTATTATTTCATTTTTCATTCAATGCTTATTATTTTAACCTTTTGCCGATGCTGAATTGATCGATCATTGGCGATATTCTTGGTGGTGCCTGTCGCAATTTTTTTTTTGCATTTGCCGACATCGAAGGAGATCGGGGTTCAACAAATTTTATTCTCTCTAGTGTTTTCTTTAACGATTAATCCTTCCCGATGCCAAAATCCTTAAGTGTGTCCATGAAATCTTTGAATGTCATTTCTCTAATTTATATATTCGTCTTTTAAGGTAATGATTTTCACATGTCCAAGCAAGATTTTAAAGACTTAATGAGAAACAAAAGACATAAGCAAAGGACACATTTTTCATATCAGACAATGCCAAAAGATCAAGCGGTACCCAAAAAGTGAGATTTTATGTAGACTTTTTTAGGGTGTGTTGAGTGCTCAAAAAATGGCGATTCACTGGGCGAACACATAATCTCTGTTCTTTCTTCATGCTCGATTGGTACGAAAGCTGGTGGAGAAACTTTCCTGGTTTTAAATCAGAGCCTCTTTTACTTGTGGCAATTTGAAATCCTTCGGTTGATGCTTTCGGGTCTGCCCATGGGGTTTCGACCTTTATTCCTCCTTTGTCTCCCGTAACCCTGACTTACGTCCCCTTTTACAAAAGTCTAGCAAAGCATTCACTGGCATGAAGCCCTTAGTTACCTTTAATCCTTCGCTTTGGTGTTGCTCCACTGCCAGCGAGCGTGCATAGCCCTGACATAGTCACCCCGACATCATAGACCTTGCTCCGCTGCCAGCGAGTGTCTATAGCCCCGACGAAGATATCTGCATACCCTCCCCTACTGATCACTCTTTTTATAATGTCCATTTTATTTCGACATGATACCCTGAGTGAGTGAGAGAGGATGATGTTTGTTTATTTCACAAAGTGAGATGGTTAGGTGGACCCTTTGATAGCTTTGTGTTCAGGTTCATGTAGTCCTTTCCGGATTTCCGACTTACCCTTAAGGTCTTACCAAACCACTAGGCAGACACTTCTAGCATTTCTTCGAAGTTGCTCGTTTGCGTGGGTTAGATGGAGGGCTCCTCAAAGCAACCACAAGCTCCTTGATGCTTCTTGTGTTGTATGTGAGCGATGAGTTTGAAAGAAAGTTCTCTATGTCGCATGACTTAAGGTCAATCATTTTCTTGCTAAACACAACTTTCAAAAGTGTAGAAATCCAGAAAGCAAAAGAAAACCAAAAAATATGCCTCCCCCCCCCTTTTGTAATTTTTTTATTATTGGAAATATTGTTTGAGGGCTTGGCCATTTATTGGGAGTGCGTTAGGTTTCCCCCTCAGATTCTGTAACTGATAAGTGCCCGCCCCAATCTTCTCAGTCACCTGGAAAGGTCCAAGCCACAAATTCTGAAACTTATAATGTTTCCCTTTTGGCTCATTTGCTCTGTCCCATCTCAGTAGTAAGTATCCTATTTCAAAATCCTTCTCTTTGGCCTTATGCTCGTCAAACCACCTTTTCACTATATGCTGGTGAGATATGAATTTTGACTTAGACTTTTCTCTCTCTTCTTCTAGCATGAGAAGAGTATCAATTCTTTATTGTATGACCGACAAGGGATCCCCATTGGAATCTTGGGCTAGTTGAAGACATGGAAGATAAAGCCCATTTGGGAGAATGACTTCCTGTCCGTAAACTGGGAAGTACGAGGAATTTCCTATGGCTTCTTTGGGTGTGACCCTATCGGCCCATAAAGTGTTATGGAGTAGATTATGCCACTTCCTTTGGTTCTTTGCAACCGTCTTCTTTAGTATCCTTACTAGGTTCTTATTGGTTGATTCTGCCACCCCGTTTTCTTGTGGGTAATAATTTGCAGAGTACCTAATTATGATTCCTTTGTCCAAATCAAACTCCATCAGTCAGGAGGAGTAGAAATAAGCCGCATTATAAAAAACCAGGACAGAAGGGACACCAAACCTCGTTATTAGTTGTTGCTCTATGAATTGGATCACCACTTTTTCATTTACATGAGTCAAAGGGATAACCTCCGCCCATTTTGTGAAGTAATCAGTGGTAGTCAGATTGTACTTGTGTTGTTTTGAAGAGCTTGGTGTGATTTCTTCTATGATATCTAACCCCCATTGCTCAAAATTCCTAGAGACAATCACTGGCTGGAGTGGGATTGCCGCTCTTTTCTCCCTCCCAACGCTTACTTGACAAGTTTTATAGTTTCTGGAATAGGTATGGGAATTTTTGAACAAGGTGGGCCAATGATAACCAACTCTCAGTATCTTATGAGAGGTGGTGTTTCCTGCGAAATTTCCACTGGCAGGGCCATCATGGAGTTCCTTCAGAACTTTGTCTACATCTTCATGTTCGATACATATTAACATTACCCCATCATAATTAATCCGGAAGAGTACAGAATTTATGAGACGATATTGGGCAAATTTCAACCTGAGAGCTCTCCTTTCCCTGGGGTTGAGATTTTCTAGGCAGGCCCCATGGTGTAGGAGGTAAGTCATATCCTTATACCAAGACTTGGGCCCTAGGGAAATGTATGAATCTTCACCACACCATAGTCCCATTTCATTCTCCCATCCAGGATCTTCATTTACTTGGTCCTGGACTTCAGCTGCGAGTTTTCACAACCCTTGTCCTTTGACAAGTTTGGCAGGTTTTATATCTAGATCAAATTATTGGACCACTGCCATTCAGTTCCCTCTTCTCTCCCCCATCTCTTTATGAATAAATAAGGATCAGACTACAGGGTGAGGCACAATCACTTTGGTGTGGTTCTTGAGGATGTAAGACCTGACATGTTTTACTTCCTTGTATACCGCATAGGCCTGTTTGGCAACAACATGATAGTTAAACTCGACTCCTTGGAGATTAGTGATCATGAATGACACTAGAGCTTCATTGTTGTCATGATCCTTCTATTCATCATCCCACTTAAATTCAACATCTTTGCGAATCATCTTTTGTAAGGTTTTGATTATTTCCGCGAATTCGGGAGTGAATTTCCTCACAAAATTGATTTGCCCGAAAAAAGACGGCATAACTTTCTTGTTATGGGGCAACGAGAGTTGAGATATGGCTTTAATCCTTTCTGGGTCTATGCGAATATGTGCTTGGGATATAATATGACCTAACAACTTACCTTCCTTGATGTCGAAAATGGTTTTCTTTGGATTTAAGGACATATCGTATTTCCTACACCTTTCGAAAATATGAGTTAAGTGTTGGATGCGTTCTTCTCTGTTCTTTGAATACACGGTTACGTCATCTAGATACACTACCACACACTTGTTGATTATTCCCCGAAATGCTACGTCCATGGCCCTTTAGAAGGTCGCTCCTGCATTTCTTAACCCAAAAGACATGCGTTTATAAGCGAAGGTTCCCCACTTGGTTCGAAAGGTAGTTTCTAAACGATCCTCCTTTGAAACCAGGACTTGGTTGTAACCTGAGAAACTGTCTAGTAGGGAGAAAATATCTGAGCCAGACACAGTCTGCAGGAGTTGCTCCATTGGCGGGACTGGGTAATAGTCCTTTTCTGAAGCTCTGTTGAGATTTCTAAAATCTATGAATAAGCGAATTTCTCCAGACTTTTACCTCATAGGAACCAGATTTGCTACCCATGCAGAATGCCTAACCTAGAAAATGATCTTGGAATCTAAAAATTTCTTTAATTCCTGATACATGAGAGGCTCCAGGGATGGGTGATACTTTCAGAGCTTCTGTTGGAAAGGTTTCACCTCAGTTTTCAACGGTATAGTGTGTTGAATGATCCAAGTGTCGTAGGTTTTCAGGTCTCGGTAGGACCATGCGAGGACATCTTGATATTGTCTGAACAGTTTGAGATAAGCCTTTATTTCCTCTTTAGATATGGTCTTGCCGAGATTTATATTCTTTGGATTTTCTGGGGCTTCGAGATTTATAGTTTCATGTAGGGGACATGAGCTACCGGTCATAGCATTCTTAGGCCCCCTAAAGCATTCTTTCAGGTCAAACAAAATTTCTAGATTAGCTATCCCCTTCGGGATGGTGTGAGATTTTAATCTGTCAATAGGCTGGCCTATTCAAGGATCAGTTTCTATCGCTTGCTCCTGGAATACCTCATCGTTAATGGCTAAATCTTTGAAATTGTCTTGGTTAGTCAAGAAGTTTATGACCTGTTCATCTACTTCAAGGAACTTCCAATTAGAGATGTTGTTAGGCACCGGTGGTTTGTAGAGTAGTTCCACAGTGAACTGGGAGGCTTCATAGTCCTCTAGAGGTGACAACCTCGAATCCTTTGTGGCCAGGGAATCACCAAGGATGTTCTTTGCTCTGGGGATCGTGGTGATATTGAAAGCTCCAAAATGATTCATTAACCTATGCACTTCCTGCTGGTAATTCTTCAGGTGTGGGGAATTGCAGTGTATAATATTCCTTACTTGTCTAACGATAATCTCCAAGTCCCCAAAAAATTTCAATTCTTTGACGTTCAAGTCTATGGCTTTCTTTAACCCTTGTACTAGAGCTTCATACTCGGCGGTGTTATTGGTGCATTCGAATTCTAGTCTACAAGACATGAAATAACGTTTACCTTTTGGATCAATGAGGATGCATCCTTCCCCTGATCCCTCCTGCGATTTAGATCCATCAAAGTATATGGTCCAAATTTGTGAACGACAATCGCCCTCTTCTTCTTGCTTATTTATTTCTATTTTTCCTATCTCTTGTTCTGTAATTTCTAACATAGGGTCTTGGCAGAAGAGGGTTTCTTTTGTCGGTATCGACGATATCTCTTAAAAAACCATTTCAGAGTTTTGAGTGAGGGGGACATCAGATAAGAGAGGAGAAAATTTTCTGAAGTGGGAATCGCAGGAATAATTTCCCAGCAAAGGGAAATCTGTAGACGAGGGTTCATTCAGGGTTTCTAGATTAATGACCATATGTTTCAGATATCTCTCCCTATAGATTCTGATCATATTCTTGTATCCCTTCAGTGGTAGCCAAAGGTGTGCCCAATCTGTGCTAAAGTACCCATTTAACTTCTTAGACCAATATCGACTTAGTAATAACCCATAAGCCTTTGGGATGTCTACCATGACGATGTTAATCACTTGTAAAAAATTAGGATGTGTCACTATTCTGATCATTACATCCCTGAGTTCCCCCATGACTTTGACCTGGGTCCTGTCTAGTTGTATCACGTGTTTGTCGCTCTGCAAAGGAACGACATTTAATTTTCAGTAAATTGACAAGGGCATAACGTTGGAAGATGCTCCTGAATCTACCAAACAATTATGGAGGTTCCTGTTGAAAACTTCGAATGTTAAGAGGAAAGGTGGGACAAAAGGATTCCCCTTCTTATCTTCCGAACATGTATTCACGGTTGGTTTATTTACTGGGTCTATGGAAGCTAGATTTATTTCCTGACCATTGCTAGTCGTAGGGTCTTCTACTGAGTTCAAATCTTATAGCAGGAAGTCCTTCTGCTGAGGGATCCTACATATGTCCATGATTGATATGTTAGCCCTTAACTTCTTCAAATATTCAACTACGTTGTAATTGAGTTTGGGCGATTGTTGGGTATGGATGCTTATAGGTTTCTTACTGGAAGAAAAAGGTGTTTTCGGGTGATTGGGGGTTGTCTTATTTCTTGAAGTTTGGGTAGCAGTGACGTCTTTTGAGACAAGTGGACCTTTACTGCGTGTCTGCACCACCGAGACCTCGACGGGTCATTCTTGAGACTCAAACAGGTCGTCAGAAGGCATGATCAGGTCGGGATCCCATATCAACATAGTGTGGTGGATCAAATTCTTCTTGGTCGACAATATTCATAACTGAATTGCTCGATTGTTCGGTTAGGGAGACTTCGTCTAGAAACCGATTGGCCATCAAATTCATGGCATGCACCCATTGAGCATAGTCTCTTTCAGGGTGGTTTTCCTGGTGATATGTACATAAAGAATCAGATGCTACAGTTTCTAGATCGACATTTAAGTTAGCTAGAGGAGGTTCAATCGCCTTGAATGATGGGTTTCTTTTAAAGAAAGCCTTATAGGGCCTTTGGCCTTGGTTTCCTTCCCCTGCGTTTCTCTTCATATCTATGATATCGTTTGATAATTTCTTAACCATGCATTGTAGATATTCTATGTCTCCATTACCCTTCTCAGGAGTTTGTTTTGCTTGTTTCCCCGGTGGTCTAGTAAAAAAGATTCCTCTCCTGGGAGGAGGTTGAGCTTCTTTCTTAACTAACAAAACCTAGCCTTCTTTACACCCTTTCATCTGGAATTCTATCGTTTTGGATTCTTCAAAATTATCAGCTAGGGTTCGGTTAGTAGCCCTTTTTACGAACATGGAAATGGAAGCTGGGAGAGCGTTAGCATAAACTTCAATTTTCAATTCCTGAGTTGGCTTAGCTTTGGGCTAGAACTTGTTCAAGATAGTCTTGAATATTTGATTGAAGTCTTTGACACTTTCTTTCAAACTCATGGTGGCAGTGAACAACTCGGCCATTAGAGCTCCTGTAGTAGTTTCTTCGACAAATTTGTCTAGAAAATCTTTCTGGAACTTCGTCTAGCTAGTTATAGATCCTATCGACAGATTGAAGTGCCACGTGGAAGCCAAATTTTTAAACGTATAGGGGAAAAGTCTGCATACTACCTCTTCAAGTTGGATGTTCATAAGCCTGATCGATAGTATAAATTTCTTGATATGATATTCAGGCAATCCAGAGGTTTTGGGATCGAACTTAGGAAACAACTTCTCTGGATGACGAGGAAGGTTATGAATTGGTCCTGGGAGGGCCAAAGCATCTCTGGTTAACCAGGGTTGATTGTTCAGAGGCAGGTTCCCCCTTTCATCATTATGGTCTTTTTTGTCTTCCATATCTTAAGACTCCGAGTTGAACTCCTCTTCTTCTGATAAATCGTCCGGTTTAGAGATGTCATCGACTGGTATTTCAGGTATCAAATCAAAAGGTTCTTGGATTTCGGTAATTGCAAAATCTATTAAGTCTTCTACCAAGTGTACGAAAACCTCGTCGGGAGTACTAACCACTCGTATGCTTTGTTATTTTCTTCGAGGGAGTATGGGAGATAAGGACAACACACTGATCTGTCAAGCATAGGCTCTTGTGATTCTTTTGAATTGATTTACTTCCTCGTGAGGAAGAGCGTAAGGTATTTCAGGGTGAAAAGGTTCTTCCTTGGGCTGGGGTGAGTTACTTGTTCCAGGAGTACTCAACATGTGTGGGTTGTCTTGGGAATGACTAGCCATGCATGTGGTATGTTTTGAATATATAGGTGGTTTGAAATACTCTGTAGAATATATATCCAACCATTCATTCTCAGGCTCTCCTTTTAGCACCAATTATGTTGATGGGCCTTAAATCCCTTGACTCAACAGTAAGAACCAAACCCACCACCGAGGCCCAATTAAACTCTGGAACGTTTAATAGTGGAATGGTTCTCTAGATCTTGTGATCCGACCAAATTATTGATGGCCTTTACGTTTTCTTGTGAAGGTTCTCCCTTTAGTTTGGACTATTCTCTTTTGTACATTTTCTCTTGGGTGGGACCGATATGAGATGTATGACGATATAAACCAACTTGGCAACAAAAATGGAAATAAGCTTAACTAAGGCGAAGAGGTTGAACTTGGGATAACCCGTTGCTCAAGCATGCATATGACAATTTTATACCACATGACTAGTACTAATACATTAACCATGTGATCATCCAATTATTGTCTGAGATACTAACTACTAGAAAGAAAACACATATGCAATGAGATAATGGCAAACAAAATAATTCATCTACCAGAACCATTCATCACATAATAACACAATGATTCATCTTCATCATTAAAGAAAATAACAACAAAACATTGCACTAGATAACTTGACAACATAATTAATTGCTCTTACTCATTACAACATCATTCATGAAACATGATAGGAAATAGTTCTTCTCCATGTCCAATCACACATGCAGATGATGAAAACAACTTGTCTTTAGTCCAAGAGGACTTATCAATTCAAAGTAGCTTCAAAATAATTCTTAACAACCAGAAAAAAAGAGTTCTTTCCATGTAATGATCCCAAGCCATTATGCAAGGATCATCACTGTTTTGGTGTCTTTTTAAAACTTTTTCTGAGTGAGGTATTTCGTCA
>JZKD02S2124990.1:29199-46154 GCA_000966675.3 Picea glauca
GGACTTGAAAGAAAATTTGTAACTCTAGCTATCGAAGCTTATGCATTGTTTTGACATGCTATATATGTGTTTTACTTTGAAATATGTGATATTTTGCATAGGTTATAAACAAAAGAACATTTTAGGATGGAATGTTACTAAATAACAGAAAATAAGCTTGTAATGATTGATATGTTTTAAATTATTATTTTTCAAACAACATATATGATCAAATTCACAAAATCCACATTGTAATTTAATAATGAACATTTAATGACATCTCTTTGCACCATCAAAGGAAATTGCTAGCTTTATTGATTCTCCCATACACATTTATTTTAATTGACATTATATCCTAAAAACACTTACGAGCATAAACAAGCACTCCCAACTATGTGGGGAATCGATAAAGGCCATAAAAGGGTCTTTGTTTGGGGTATACATGAACAACCACCACCCAATGCTTGACTCTTTTCCAACCAATCATCACACCAACAACTCCCCCAAATCCAATCCCTATTCCCAACCCCAATGCTATCAATGACATTTTTTCATCTAGCCGACTCAACCATCCTACTTTAACATTACTAATATTACTATCATTATCATCTTCCCATGTGATTTCCTTTTGGTTACATGGTTGCAAAGGATACCCACATAAAAACTTATTCTTTTGAAATGAAGTCTCATTCCATGTAGTAAATTGTGTTCCTTTTGGAATTGGTCCACAAAGATTGTTAGATGAAATGTTAAGAACTTCCAACATGGATAATTTCGAGAGCTCTGGAGGAATACCTCCACTCAAATTATTTTTGGCCAAGTCTAATTGCTCCAAAGTAGATATGTTGCTAAGAGATGTAGGTATTCTCCCTTCTAGTTGGTTCCCCGATAAATTCAATAAGCGAAGGGTACTCAACTTTCCCATGGTTGTAGGTACATCCCCTGTAAGCATATTGGTGGACAAATCAAGTATGGCATTTGTACTCAACACATATGGAAGAGTATACTCTCTTCTTTTCATGGAAACTGCTAGAAGTACATATAATGTATGAGCACTCAGTTGCGAAGATCCATTGATTGCAAATCCTTGCAATCTATCAAGATTGTGTGGTATTCTTCCACTAAATCTATTATTGGACAAATCTAACACCTGCAACTTCGTGAGATTAGTGATCCATTGAGGAATTCCACCATGGAGATCATTATAGGAAACACTTAACACTCTTAACTCATGAAAATCTGCGAGGTACCCAGGAAGCTCACCTGTTCACCCATTTTTCCTTAAATCCAACACTTGAAGATGAGTGCAGTTGGCTAGAGATGTAGGAATAGTCTCAATGAAGTTATTAGAATGAGCAGAGAAAACATCCATAAAAAATGGATAGTGAATATCAAGACTTCCACTAAGATTATTGCTAGATAAGTCAACCAAAGTGCCAAAAGTATCGCTAGCCTTTCCTGTAGTGTGATATATCAAAGTATACACACATTCACTTACACTCACATATTGATATAATTCATCATCTTTTGCTAGTGAAGATTCATTCATTGCAACTTTTGGGAGGCTCCCAAGATGGGATGGTAATCTTCCACTAAAATGGTTGTTAGATAAATCCAACACATCCAACTTTGTGAGATTTGTGAACCATTGAGGAATATCACCATGGAGATTATTACAACTAACACTTAACATTCTTAACTCTTGAAAGTTTGCCAAATATCCTGGAAGCTCACCTGTCAAATTATTTCTATGTAAATCTAGCTGCTCGAGCTTGATACAATTGATCAAAGATGTAGACAAAGTCCTTGTGAAGCTATTAGAGTATGCCGAGAAAACTTGCAGAGAAAGTGGAAATTCTAGTTCGTCTAGATCTCCACTAAGTGAATTTAAGGGTAATATTAGCCATTGTAAAGCAGTGCAATTACAGATACCACATGGGATTGGTCCCTCCAGTGTAGTGTCATACAAACTTAATTGTTTAAGTGAAACCAAACTGCTAATACTTTCAGGAATTCTGATGCAGGAGCATCTCTCCACGTCAGCCAGTCAGCCAGCCATCCACGTCAGCACGCACGCATTCAAAGGCTGAAGAGAGGCACAGCCTCATTTTGAATTTGAATTGAATGTAATTAAATGCTTAGGTTGGTGAGCCATAGAAGCCATGCTTTTATGCAGGCGTTAGGTAGATCGGTCTTTATTGTAGATCAGTTGAGATCTAGTTCCAGGCGCTGGACTAGACAACCATTTATTGTAATTGAATAGAGTAGGTAGACCTGGAGAGAAGTGCTCAATGAGCCCCTCAGGTAAAAGAGATTTGGAGATCTCATTTTGAGAGTTAGAGAGCTAGATGAGAGAATGGTAGAGAAGAGAGAGGAGAAGAGCCAGAGAGAGCTTGAGAACACCTTGTAATTACAGGCATTTTCCATTTAATATAATCAGAAGCAGTTTTTCCTGCATGTCATTCTGAGTTATATGGATGTCTGTGTGTGTTCTTCATATTGTGAATGTATGCTGTAGTTGTGCATTTGCAGGGAGTCTTTTTGATTTCAGGTGAAGGTCTTTGAGGCTTCACACCAGGAGGGTGTGACAGAACGCTGTGGGTTCTGAGAGCCATACACAGAGGATGCACTTCTGAACTCTGTAGAGTCAGACAAAGGTGTGCTACGGCACAGAAGCTGAAATCATCAACTCAGGAGAAGACCTCAAGGTTGCTGAATACCTTGGAGGCAATGTTGTGTAGGAGAAACACAGTTGCAGACAGAATTCTGCTGTGAATTATGTAGAGCTCTGCCAAGAGGGCATTGAGCGTGTGCACAGTGGTGCATTTGAGGAAGGAACTCTGCTGTGAGTTCAGACAGAAGCTTTGAGGAGTTCTGTGAAGCTCTTCTAGGTGGGCATTGCGCAAGTGCAAAGAGTGCACAAAGGAAGGAACTCTGCTGTGAGTTCAAAGGAAGCAAAATCACTGAAGATTCTGAGAGCTCTGTCAAAAGGGCATCAAGCAAGTGCAAGGAGTGCACGAATGAAGACAGAACTGTTGAACGTTCTATGGAAGAGATACTCTTCCAAGAGGGCATCGAGTTAGTGTGAAGACAGGCACAGGAGGGGAAGAGAACTCTTTTGGGTTCTACCATTTGAAGGAAGAGTCCATTTGAGGATTTTCACTGAGTTGCTGAACACCCAGAAAGACTCAGCAATTTAGTTGCTTGAGTAGTAGGACAGCCAGGAAGGCATCAATTTCTCCATCTGAGGGAGAAGAAGGACAAAATTCCCCAAGGGGTCTGAGTGTTTGTGAAAGCTCAGAAGAGATAGCACTTTGGTGCGTGAAGACTCTGCCGAGGCACAGGAGTCAAAGAATCCTTCGAGGGTTCGAAAGGAGAAGAAAAGCTTAGGAGAGAGCTCAACAGTCATCAGATCGGCTGGAGGAGAAAGATATGGACCGTTGAGGAATTTATGTCTAGGAGGAGCTCAGGAGGAGCCTACAGCAGGAGGAGACCGACAACCGTTGGATCTCACTCAGAAATCCCGTAAGCTGTTGGATCGGGAGGAGTTGCGTGGAGTTTATCCTCTGGAGCGATCGCACAAGAAGAAGTGATCTGGGCCGTCAGATCTGGAGCAGAAATCTCGTGAGCCGTTGGATTGGACAGGAGCTACACGAGGCGTAGCCATCGGGATATTAGCCATCGGGAAATCTGGATTCCCGAGGGCAAGAGAATCGAGACATTCCAAGTTTCGAAACACCGGAGCGATCTGGACCATCTGTTAGCAGAGACACGTGGCAGAGATCGAGCGCCTGTCGGTACTGAGGCGCATCGGGAAATCAACATTCCCATGGAAAAAACATCGGGGAAATCCAGGTTGAAAACCATGGCATAATTTGGGCCGTCTGTTCAGGGAGACACGTGGCAGAGATCGAGCGATCGTCGGCGTAGCAGTCATCAGGAAATCGGAGTTCCTGAGGACAAGAAAATTGGGACATCGAAAGTCTCGAAATCCTGGAGGAATCGAAACCATCCATCTGGAAGGGACACATGGCGGAGATCAACGTCATCGGGAAAGGGCCGACAAGGAAGCCGTCCATCAATGTTTGGTTCATCGGGATATCGGGGATCCCGGTGACAAGTGGTTTGTGCACTTTGGAATCACGAAACCCCGATCAGTGGGGGACAACTGTCAGCACATCAGGGTAGAGAAAGAGCCATAGTGGAAGCCAGTTGTCAGTGAAACGGAGCATCGGGATTTGAGGAGTCAGGAATCCCATGAGCAAATGTTCTTTGACATTTGAAACCCCGTAGCCCGACGGGAGACAGGACTGTGGACACAGGGATAGTGGTCATATTGGCCAGGAGCTAGCCAGGGGAGCTAACGCGTGAAGGGAACATCAGGATTCGAGGAATCGCGAGTCCCATGGACGAATGTATTTTGACATCGCAAACCCTGAAAACCCGACGAGAGGTTTGACTGAGGTCATATGGTAGTGGTCACGTGGACCAGGGCCTAGCCAGGAGGGCTAGTGCACAAAGGGCGCATCGGGGTTTTGAAGTTTGAAATCCCGACAGAGAGGTAAGTCTGCGATCTTATGAATTCTAGTCATATGGGCCAAGAACCTAGCAGGAGGGCTAGCGTGTGAAAAGAGAGCTCATCGGTGATCGGGGATTCGAGAGTGCTGAAACTCTCGACAGAGGAAAATCCAAAACTCCGAACCCTGAAACAGAGTCGGGGACAACCACGGTTAGGTGCAGAAGACCATGTAGGGAAGAACAGGACCTATGGATTGGGTTGCAGCAGTGATTCTCGAGGGTATCCAAAGAGCTAATTTGACTCGTATGAGAATTTGAACGATCCTTAAGACCGGGAGGTTAGGCGCAGAAACCCTGCGGGGTATGTAGGAGTGTCGCGCCTGCATCAAGTGGTATCAGAGCCTGAATCTTGTCTGTATATTTCAGGCAGGAAGAGGCAGGAAGAGGAAGAGAATACTCTGATACACATCAGGTGATTTCAGAGCAGGAAATTCATCTGTATATTGTAGGCGAAGGAAGACAGAGTTGCTGAGGACTCTGTAAGGACTTGTTTGTAGGTAGGCAGCAGTCCATAGACAGTCAGGGAGACTGTAGGAGGATGAAGCTGGAACACTCAGGGATGCAGAGTGACAACAGGTTTTCTAGGAGAGCAGACAGAGACAGGACCATGGTTACTGAAGACCATAGGCATGCTGGGAGGAAGAAGAGCAAGGCAGAAAAGCTTGCAGAAATGGATAGAGAAAGGACTAGAGAGCTCTATGAATTAAAGGCAGACATAGAGAGGTTCGAACTGCGGATGCGGCATGATAGGAGGAGGAGACAGATGCGTGAATTGCCCATGGAGAAGGCAAAAGCAAAATGGCCAGTCAAGGAGTTGATGGTCAGAGGGCAGCGCAGGCTGTTGAAAAAGTGGTTGAGGTATGCTGAAAACCTCAAGGCCACAGGGGAAAAGGTAATTTATGTCTGTGAACCAGAGACTGGGAGAGGTCTCGACGATGAAGAATTTGAATGGGGATCAACTGAGGATCTCAAAAACTGCCAGGAGGGCAGAGAAGAAGAAATTCTCGTTTGCCAGGAGGGCAACAGATTGAGATCACTGCGGGATCTCAAAGACTGTCAGGAGGATAGCCAGGGAATTTCGCATTGCCAACTGGGCAATGATAAGAGGTCGCTATGGGATCTCGAAGACTTCCAGGAGGGCAGCGGAAGCATCTTAAACTGCCAGGTGGGCAGAGATGAAAATGCGAGACTAGCTAAAAGTCTCATGGACTCGGAGGAGATTTCAATTCAGCAAGGAGTGCTGATGAAGATGGGATCGGTTGATCTCATAGTCTGCCAGGAGGGCAACAGAGACATCCCATATTGCCAGGTGGGTAGGGATGAGCAGGTGAGTTTGGATCAGCTCAAGAAGCTGACAGAGCAGATGAGACTGTCTGAGGGTCTCATAAATTCAGAGATGAATTTGGATCAGCAGATGCAGCTGACAGAGGTGAAAGATTAGGATGATCTTCTGATGATTGGGGGAATTGGAGTATTCCTACCACGTGCCCAGGAGGAGGCAGAAATTTGTGCTGCAGATGGTGCAGCAACAGAACAGTCTCAGCGGACGATGACTGTCAGGAAGGAAGAGGAATTGGAGCAGGTGTTTGAGACTGCCCAAGCACAAGCAGAAGAAGGAAAAGAGAATGAGCGTTCTGAGGAATGACTCAATGATTTCGGCTAGGAAGCTGGAAGAGTTGTAGCATTGAAGCTAGCAGCAAAGGAAGCTGAGGAGCGAGCAGGCAGATTTACTACTCCATGGGAGATGGAGCTAGAGATGTTGGAGGATTGGCTGAACAATCCAAGGCCAGCAAGAGAACTGACAGAAGTCGAACTGTCAGGGAAGGTGACTGAACAGCAGGTCAGTCAAGAAGAGACTGTAGAGCTGAAGTCTACAGCAGAGTGGCAACTTGAGGCCACAGATGAAGATGAAGAAAGAAGTATGGGAGATCATGGTGATCTAGCCAATTGCAGAAAAATTTTGCAGCTGAAAAGACTGCATGAACAGGACCAGCCATTGGAGCAGCTGGATACAGTAATCGAGGAGATCAGAAGGTTGATGTTGAGGTCAGCAGAGACTGCCAGCGAGAAGAGGCTGAGCAGAAAGGAAACAATAGCAGTAGCAGTGCAGAAGCAGCAACAACAGAATGGAGCATATGAAAAGCTCCAAAGACTTATTTGGGATCCGGGAGGATTTCCAACAGCTTAGAGGGGAAGTGCATGAGCAGGAGCTCATGATTTTGTAGCTGAGGAGTTTGATGCAGGAGCATCTCTCCACGTCAGCCAGTCAGCCAGCCAGCCACGTCAGCGCGCACGCATTCAAAGGCTGAAGAGAGGCGCAGCCTCATTTTGAATTTGAATTGAATGTAATTAAATGCGTAGGCTGGTGAGCCATAGAAGCCATGCTTTTATGCAGGCGTTAGGTAGATCGGTATTTATTGTAGATCGACTGAGATCTAGTTCCAGGCGCTGGACTAGACAGCTATTTATTGTAATTGAATAGAGTAGGTAGACCTGGAGGGAAGTGCTCGATGAGCCCCTCAGGTAAAAGAGATTTGAAGATCTCATTTTGAGAGTTAGAGAGCTAGATGAGAGAATGGTAGAGAAGAGAGAGGAGAAGAGTCAGAGAGAGCTTGAGAACACCTTGTAATTACAGGCATTTGCCATTTAATATAATCAGAAGCAGTTTTTCCTGCATGTCATTCTGAGTTATATGGATGTCTGTGTGTGTTCTTCATATTGTGAATGTATGTTGTAGTTGGGCATTTGCAGGGAGTCTATTTGATTTCAGGTGAAGGTCTTTGAGGCTTCACACCAGGAGGGTGTGATAGAACGCTGTGGGTTCTGAGAGCCGTGCATAGAGGATGCACTTCTGAACTCTGCGGAGTCAGACAAAGGCGTGCTGCGGCACAGAAGCTGAAATCATCAACTCAGGAGAAGACCTCAAGGTTGCTGAATACCTTGGAGGCAAGGTTGTGTAGGAGAAACACTGTTGCAGACATAATTCTGCTGTGAATTCTGTAGAGCTCTTCCAAGAGGGCATTGAGCGTGTGCACAGTGGTGCATTTGAGGAAGGAACTCTGCTGTGAGTTCAGACAGAAGCTTTGAGGAGTTCTATGAAGCTCTGCCAGGTGGGCATTGAGCAAGTGCAAGGAGTGCACAGAGGAAGGAACTCTGCTGTGAGTTCAAAGGAAGTAGAATCACTGAAGATTCTAAGAGCTCTGCCAAAAGGGCATCGAGCAAGTGCAAGGAGTGCATGAAGGAAGACAGAACTGTTGAACATTCTGTGGAAGAGATACTCTGCCAGGAGGGCATCAAGTCAGTGTGCAGATAGGCATAGGAGGGGAAAAGAACTCTTTTGGGTTCCACCATTTGAAGGAAGAGTCCATTTGAGGATTTTCACTGGGTTGCTGAACACCCAGAAAGACTCAGCAATTTAGTTGCTTGAGTAGTAGGACAACCAAGAAGGCGTCAATTTCTCCATCTGAGGGAGAAGAAGGACAAAATTCCCCAAGGGGTCTGAGTGTTAGTGAAAGCTCAGAAGAGATAACACTTTGGTGCGTGAAGACTCTGCCGAGGCGTAGGAGTCAAAGAATCCTTCGAGGGTTCGAAAGGAGAAGAAAAGCTCAGGAGAGAGCTCAACAGTCGTCAGATCGACTGGAGGAGAGAGATCTGGACCGTTGAGGAATTTACGTCCAGGAGGAGCTCAGGAGGAGCCTACAGCAGGAGGAGACCAACAACCGTTGGATCTCACTCAGAAATCCTGTAAGCCATTGGATCGGGAGGAGTTGCGCGGAGTTTAGCCTCTGGAGCGAGCGCACAAGAAGAAGTGGTCTGGGTCGTCAGATCTGGAGCAGAAATCCTGTCAGCCGTGGAATTGGACAGGAGCTGCACGAGGCGTAGCCATCGGGAAATCAGGATTCCCAAGGGCAAGAGAATCGAGACATTCCAAGTCTCGAAACACTGGAGCGATCTAGATCGTCCGTTAGCAGAGACACGTGGCGGAGATCGAGCGCCCGTCGGTACTGAGGCGCATCGGGAAATCGACATTCCCGTGGACAAAACATCGAGGAAATCCAGGTTGAAAACCCTGTCATAATCTGGGCCGTCCGTTCAGGGAGACACGTGGCGGAGATTGAGCGATCGTCGCCGTAGCAGTCATCAGGAAATCAGAGTTCCTGAGGATAAGAAAATTGGGACATCGAAAGTCTCGAAATCCCGGAGGAATCGAGACCGTCCATCTGGAAGGGACATGTGGCGGAGATCGGTGTCATCAGGAAAGGGCCGACAAGGAAGTCGTCCATCGGTGTTTGGTTCATCGAGATATCGGGGATCCCGGTGACAAGTGGTTTGTGCACTTTGGAATCGCGAAACGAATCCCGGGATAGGACCCGAAATATTACTCTACTCAAAACCATGAATGACACGGTGTCTAAGCTCTCTTAAGGTACCCAACTGACGTGGTATATGGCCGGACAGTCGGTTGTGCCCCAATCTTAAAATCACAAGGGAAGAGCAGTTTCCCAGAGATGGAGGATTGGCGTTCTCCACTTTGTTAAAGTGTAGAGCCAAGTTCTCTAGCTTCTGTAGCAATCCCAATTCCACTGGAATAGAACCCCGAGCTGATTATAGCTAAGGTCAAGTGTTCCCAACACTTTAAGCTTCCCAAAGTCGGGTGGAATTCTCCCTGCCAAACTATTATTTGAAAAATYCAAACTACGCAACAAGGAAAGGTTCCCGAGATATGGAGACAAAGTACCTTCCAATCCCGATCCAGAGAGGTCTATGGCAACGATTCTTGTGGTGTTCTGTCTGCAGCGAATAGCATGCCACAAGCATATATTCTCGGCGTTCTCGGCCGTCCAGTTTGAGAGCAATCCATATGGATCGTATGTGGTGGCCTTTCTCAGCGACAAAAGAGCCTCCACGTCCCTTTTATTGTGGCCGTCCATTGATGATAAGATGATTTCAGCGTCCTCCAGCATGCGTTCATTCTGAACAGAGCTCAATCCACCGAGGTGGTCGTGCACATACAGATGGTCGTCATTTGAAGCATATTGATCTTCTCGATCAATAGGCAGCGAATAATTAATAGACGCAGCTGCAGCCATGAACACAAAGCACGCAAACGTCACGAGAAGAACTACACCTCTATGATCCATTTCTCAGTCTGGAATACTAATTCCGTGAGTTGTGTTCTTCGCTATGGCTATGCGTATTTATAAATACAACAGCTCTCATATAAAGCTCTGTCTGGAGGTGTAAAATGAAAACTGCCGAACGAGTCGGAATATTCAGTGTATGGACTTGAGTGGGGTGAACAAGAAATTCTTCGCTTAAAGTTCTGTGTGGGGGAGTGTTACGAAATTAAAAATGGCGAACAGACTGTGTTGACTCAATGCGGCGAAAAATTGTAAGGTAATGATGACAAAGACGAAAAATTCGGTATTCAAAGAAATTCTAAAGAAACTGGTTGAGAAATTCTTGGCCTAGAGTTATGTGGAGGACACCAAGACGAAAAATTCTTAAGAAATTCTTGTAATTTGGTACGCCAAGTTTGATTGTAAATTGAAAATGTAAATTTTCGTTATTCAAAATAAATTGGTTAAGAAATTCTTGTTATTTGGTACGCCAAGTTTGATTGTAAATTGAAAATGTAAATTTTCTTTATTCAAAATAAATTGGTTAAGAAATTCTTGTAATTTGGTACGCCAAGTTTGATTGTAAATTAAAAATGTATATTGGATATAAGATATTATAATAATAATAATTAATTTTTAAGATCATAAACTAAATAAAAAATTAATTTGGTATATGAAACTTCACCACTCACATTAATTTGAGCTATAAAAATTTATAAAAATATTTTAATAAATGTAATTAAATAGTATAAATGATGCCTTTTAATTTATTATAATGGAGAGATATTATATTTTAGTATATTACAAAATCTAAAAAGCATGGATAGGGTGGAGATATTATATTTTAATATATTACAAAATCCAAAAAGCATGAATAGGGTGTGGAGGCCCGTGGGAAAAGGTATTTGGAAATTGGTTGGTTAAGTTTACTTGCTTAAATATTATTGGTTGGTTAAGTTTACTTGCTTAAATAGTACATTCATGGAACAAATATTAGTTTTGGTGGGGTTCAAAGCTTTGCATATGGTAATTATGATCCCATAATCAAGAATCATAGTCTTTTCCCTCAAACTATGATGGTTAGTACTTTGAGAACCACTCCTTGCGTGCAAAAACTCAAAAAGTTGATTTATTTGTACTCTTTGAAAAATGTTGAAATGGGGCATATGCATTACAAGGAAAACACTAATAGGAGAAGCTTTTAATGGAACCACTTTTCTCTATTCTTTTTTAGTAATTTTTTCTAGAGGAGTGTTGGCAACCATATTAATCTCTATCTTTTTCTTTACAAGCTGCCTACACAAGGTTTCTAAACCCTCATTACTCGTCGCAACTTTTTAAATGATACCATTATTCTTCGCTTTTTGCATCCTGCTTTTCGTTTTCATTTTCACGACTACAAGCGTGAAAACCCACAGTTGGAATTCATGTTGATTACATCAAAATGATCATTCGATTTATCATGAACCTACTTGTTTATATGGTTATAACTCTTTGACCTCAAACACACCATTGGTTACATATTTATCAAAACACCAAACATTTATGCTTTTGATTATTGTTAATATGGTGTTGATTTACAAAATGTTCGATGCAATGGTTTGATTGAACATATTGATTTTTGGGTCAAATCATGGTTATGTGATAATTCATTTGACATGTTGATTAAAATTCTTTTGGATATATACTGTTATGATTTGAATGTACCATTACACCAAGGCATCATTGATTGTACAACTCGACATGATATTCTTGCATGGTCACAATTTACTCCACTATCCTCGCACACATAGCATTAACGCTCTGCCCTTGCATTTCAGGTTGCCTTTGCATTGTGTTGGGGAAGCTTTGGGACAATGGTTCTGTGTCTATCCTATTGAACCCTATTGCCCAATACCCTGTTGGTTTTGTGCCATTAGATATGGCTCCTGTAGTGAGAATCGAACCCAACGGTGTCCAAACTTTGTTGTTGTTTGATAATGCCCGAGAGGACCTATAGAGGAATGGTTGGCGGTTCTTTGTTGAGAAGTTCGAGGGTTTCAACCTGGCAGTTGCTCAACAATTCGCACTAACATTCGATGGGTGCAGAGCCAAAATTGGGGACATCCAGCTCGAGTTAAACGAGGATTTCATTAGCTCAACCACTGGTCTGCCAGCCGAGGGACAAAAATGGTTTAAAAATTCAAAGGTTGACGAAGTACCCTGGCCACTGTTGTTTACCTCAAGGAAGATTAACAGGTGCGACAAAGGTATGCCCGTTACAACTCTAAAATCTAGATGGCACGATTTGTTGTCTATTATCAAGCAGTTTGTTACATGTGAGGGTAGATACGGTCTAGTTTTCCTATACCACCTGTGGCTGCTCATGAGTTTCATAGATTTTCCCTTAAATATGTCATATTTTCTCCTTCGGAGTTTATATAAAATGGCTAAGCGCTTCAAAAGGGAGAAAGTCGACTCCAGCCTCTTCCACCACTGTTTAATTAAAATTATTATGGTTCATCAGTTGAAGTTGAATGGAGATTTTTGGGACGCTTTCTTATTAAGGAATGGTTTTTCCAGTCCTGAAATATGACAAGTTGACAAATCCGTTGTTACAGAAACCCTTGTCGGGCCTGTCATTCCCCCTCCTTCGCTCTTTCCCTCTGTTGAACCCTCGACCTACCCGAACACTACCCAACCTGACACCCTGCCTGATTCATGTCCAAAAGACGGTGATAAGCTTGTTAAAAAGTCTGCAAGGAAAAAGGGTAAAGGTAACAGTGATATCAACTACAAGGGTAAAAAGGTGGCGTGCTGGGTTTCACGGTGTGCTCGTAACAAATCTAAAGAAAACACAGACCAAAAACCAATTTTATTAAGTGAAGATTTCGATTCTGAAATCGAACGGTTTCTAACCGAAGAGTATCCATACTCACACGGACTTTGCTCAGTTAAGCCCTATGACTATGTGACGAACCTCCCACCGTGTCTTAGAGACGACCCCAACTTCCCTAGGATTAAACTCGACAGAGAACCTACTGGTCAATTAAGAAGTTCCTTACCTGTAAATACATATCCTGTTCAACCACAATGCAATGAATGTAAGTCGTGGATCGACCAATATTATACAGACGTCCCTTTGCTCCAATCTTGGATCAAGTCCTTGGAGGACCGAGTTAATGTGCTAACTAAGGAAAACTATAGATTGCAAGCTAATGATAAAAGACAGAAGACCACAGGCTCTGTTGTCTTTAAAAATGTAGAGGTGGCCACTGCCATTGTTAATTCAAAAATAGCTTGATGAAAATCCCTGAATCCGAGGTATGATATTTTAAAAGTAATTTTAGGATGATTTTGTTTTTGTTTTGAATTAGCATACAAGATTTGTTTGCTCAAATTGCATCTATTTCTGTTTGATTGAATTGATAAACACGATTCTGTTTATAATAATAACTAGCTACATAATCGTGAGATTCTGTAGCTAGTTACTAAAATTTGAATTTTTTGGTCTTACAATTAAAATGCAATCTGAAATCATGTATTCTTGTGCGCTTTCAGGTACATACGAATTCCAAAGGAGATTGGATTAATAGTAGCATCTCTGAATATGCTATTTCTTTACATGGTTTTAGATTAGGCTGTTAGTTTTAGATAGAAATGGGAATTTGGGAGATTGTATTTCCCACAATTTTTGCAACAACTTTGATAATTTCCACAAGGAATGTTTTGATCCTGTGGCATTTATAAATGTATTATTTTGTAAAGAAAGACCATCGCTGCCTGGGAGCAGAAACTATGGATTGGTGATTATTCAGACTTGAATGGAAGTGGATATTTGCATGGCTTTAGCTTCAATATATCATATTTTTGTTCAAGTTTTTGCTCATTTCGATTTGTAATCAAATTTTGACTACTTTAGATATCATAATTTGTTACAAGTTGATGTGATTGGATTTATATGGTGTCCATGCTTTTATGTCTCTTATTTTATATACAACAATTAATCTTTTCACATGTGATGATTATAAGGTTAATCTTCTTTATTCGATGAGCAGTGATATGCAAATTTTCATACTCAAATTTATCTTAATATGATCATTTGTCAAATTATAAATTGTTGTCGCTACACATCTTACTTGTTCTGTCATTAGCATTCAAAGTGTTATTGCTTCGTGTTTACGTGAAGCATTGGAAAATCTGGTGCGGGTTGGCCTCATCAAACAATGAACGTAGATACTATGCATAGGACGAATATGAGATAATATTTCAGGTCAGTTTGTTAGTTTCATTTTATTAGTTTAATTAATATGAGAATTTCCTGCAGTTTAGATACACTGTATAGATTGTTATTTTTATTTTGCAACTAGATAGCTGCCATTTCATTTCCTTTTCATAAAAGTTATAAAAAAAAAAAAAATACCAGCTTCATTGTCATAAGTCAATTCATATATGATTTTGCAGATTTCGATCAAAATTTGCATTTTGTAAATACTGTATATATAATAGAGATTTAATCATATAGATACACTGTACATTTAATAAGTAGGATTATTATTTTATAAGTATTAGTTAACAAACTGTGAATATATATTAGATTTGTATATAGTTTGCAGCAGTTGTTTTTTCACTTAGTTAATTTCTTTAGTTTTTTTTTTTTTTTACTTTCCTAGGACTTAGATCGGCCAACGGAGCCCCTAAATCCGCCGGAGTGGATTAATCCAAACGGCTTGGGCTATTTAGACAACCCCAGACCAGATTCACTCCTCCAGTTGACGAGCGATCAATTTCACCCGTCAACAAGGAGGTGGGTTGGAAAAGGTTTTAATAGATTTTTTTTGGGTGGAATCACGAAGGTGGGTTACACTTTCGTGACAATCTGGTCTCCAAAATTTCAAAAAACATTTTTTCGGCCGAACTCATAATATTGTTCGGCCGAAAGATATTCTTTTCGGCCGAACTATTTTTTGGCCGAAAACGTAAACGTCAAATCGAACGGTGCAATAACAGCCCCCTCGATTTGCGTGTACAAATTTGGTCGGACGGATATTTTTTTTCAGGCAATAATGTTTCGGTCGAACAATATTTCGGCCGAAAGATAGTTCAGCCGAACAATCTTTCGACCGAAATATGGTTCGGCTTAAAGTGTGTTTATATATTACCGACACATTGGCTTTGTAATAGTTTACGCAAATTTGTGTGGTGTTCGATGTTTGCTGTGTTCGTTGTGTTCACCGTGGTCGGGGTGTTCGCCGTGTTCGGAGTGTTTGTTGTGGTCTCCATGTTCGCCGCTGTTCGCCGTGTTCGCTGGTGTTTGTTGTGTTCCTGTGTTCGCCGCTGTGGTCGGCGCCGGGGAGCGAGCACAACTGTAAGTTACAGTCATCCTGTGCTTGTTTTGTAAAATTTTTACAGTCATCCTGCGTTTTGTAGATTTTGTAAAATTTGTAGATTTTACAAAAAATTTCCAAGCGAGTGCAACTGTTTTCCGAATTTTGTAAAATTTAGCGAGCGCAACTGTTTTCCGAATTTTGTAAAATTTGTAGATTTTGTAAATTTTAAAATTTTGAAAAATTTTACAGTCATACAGTGTTCCGAATCTTGAACAGTCATACAGTGTTCCGAATTTGTAAATTTTTACAGTCATACAATCATACAGTGTAAATTTTTACAGTCATACAGTCTTACAGTCATACAGTGTTCCGAATTTTTACAGTCATACAGTGTTCTGAATTTTTACAGTCATCCTACGCTTTTCCAAATTTTGTAAA
Organism: Picea glauca; assembly: GCA_000966675.3. Classification (NCBI taxonomy): domain Eukaryota; kingdom Viridiplantae; phylum Streptophyta; class Pinopsida; order Pinales; family Pinaceae; genus Picea; species Picea glauca. The sequence continues at coordinate 44,624 of JZKD02S2124990.1, forward strand.
ATTTGTAAATTTTGTAAATTTTAAAGTTTTGTAAATTTTTACAGTCATACAGTGTTCCGAATCTTGTAAATTTTTACAGTCATACAGTGTTCCGAATCTTGAACAGTCATACAGTGTTTCGAATTTGTAAATTTTTACAGTCATACAGTCATACAGTGTAAATTTTTACAGTCATACAGTCTTACATTCATACAGTGTTCCGAATTTTTACAGTCATACAGTGTTCTGAATTTTTACAGTCATCCTGCACTTTTCTGAATTTTGTAAAATTTGTAAATTTTGTAAATTTTTACAGTCATACAGTGTTTCGAATCTTGTAAATTTTTACAGCCATACAGTGTTCCGAATATTGAACAGTCATATAGTGTTCTGAATTTGTAAATTTTTACAGTCATACAGTCATACAGTGTAAATTTTTACAGTCATACAGTCTTACAGTCATACAGTGTTCTGAATTTTTACAGTCATACAGTGTTTCGAATTTTTACAGTCATCCTGCGCTTTTCCGAATTTTGTAAAATTTGTAAATTTTGTAAATTTTAAAATTTTGTAAATTTTTACAGTCATACAGTGTTCCGAATCTTGTAAATTTTTATAGTCATATAGTGTTCCGAATCTTGAACAATCATACAGTGTTCCGAATTTGTAAATTTTTACAGTCATACAGTCATACAGTGTAAATTTTTACAGTCATACAGTCTTACAGTCATACAATGTTCCGAATTTTTACAGTCATACAGTGTTCCGAATTTTTACAGTCATCCTGCGCTTTTCCGAATTTTGTAAAATTTGTAAATTTTGTAAATTTTAAAATTTTGTAAATTTTAAAATTTTGTAAATTTTTATTATACAGTGTTTTGAATCTTGTAAATTTTTACAGTCATCCTGTGCTTGTTTTACAGTGTTAGGAACACTATAAAACAAGCACAGGATGACTTTATGTTACCTTTTGTTAATGTCAATACAGAGAATTCAAGCATTCTGATATAATATTTGCGTATGGCATGGTTTGCGTTTGCGTATAGTTACATTCGTTTGCGTATAGTTACATTGTGTTTGCGTTTGCATATGGCATGGTTTGCGTTTGCGTATGGTTTTCATTTGCGCATTGAGGGAGTCAGGTTCCCATCACCCTTCATTTACATATGTTTGTTGAGTAAAGTTGTTTTAAAAAAATGGAAAGTGGTTTATTTTTTTCATGTTCGTACTTTCAAACATAAATTGTATCACTAATAAAACTAATATATATGTTATTACAATTTACAAGATATTGAAATTTGTTTTTACAATGTCATTTTCATTAAGATATTAAATTAAAAGATTATTATAAAACTAAAAATAATTTTCTAATGGTAGTATTATTTACAGAGTAACCAGCCCTCTGGACGACCCTGTCCACCCTAATCCTTACACACAGCGCTATGCTTACAGTCATAATATCTCCTGCATACATAGACAATGGATCATTTACTTTATCTCCTGCAATAGAAAAGTTGAAAAATTAGCCAGAAACTATTATAGGGTTGCCAAT
>JZKD02S2125001.1:7277-20008 GCA_000966675.3 Picea glauca
CCCAATCTCCTATCCACAGGAATGCCGATATCCCGACTCCCGACACCTCGATCTCCGCCACGTGTCTCCACTAACGGATGACCCAGATTTCTCTTGGGAATTTTACTATGGAAATCCCCGATCTCATGTCATTGAGACTTCTGATTCCATGAATGCCGATATCCCGATAACTGTCGGCACTTCTGCCTAGCGTGAGAAGGGTTAAACCCCGTGCACCTCCTGTCCAATCTGACGGTTGACGGGATTTCTGAATGAGATCCAACGACTGTCGATCTCCCCCTCTGTGTGCTTCTCCAGATGCCTTCCTGGATGTGTAAACCAATGGTCCAGATCCCTTTTCTCCACCAATCCGACGAATGTTGTACTCCCTACTGAGCTTGCACACTTTCTTCCCAACCTTGGGATAATTTCCAATTCCTCAAAGGCCTCAACCTTTGCCTTTCTTCTCTGCGAGTTCCTTTACCTGAGTTCTTGCCGTGCGTTCTCAATAACGCTCTACCTCATGAGATTCTACTCCTGAATCCTCAAAGGATTCCTTGACTTCTGCACTCCTTGCAGAGCCCTCGCACACAAAGTGCTATCTGTCCTGAGCTTCTCCTGTGGCTTCGACCTCCCAAGGAAACTCGATTCTTCTTTCCTTTTCTCCTTCAGATGGAGAATGCTTGGATTCCCTCCTAGCTATTCTTCACTCCAACAACTTCTTGTTGAGCCTGCAGGGTGTCCAACAACCCTGTGAAGACCCCTTGGATTCTTCCTTCAATTACAGAACTCAAAGAGTTCTCTTCTTCTGTGCTGTCTGCACAATGTCTCTAAGCCCTCCTGACAGAGTGTCTTCTTCCAGAAATTCCAACAGTTCTTTCTCCTTCTCCTGTGCATGACTTCACTCACTCGATTCCCACCTAGAAGATCTCTCAGAATCCTAAGTGATTCTAGTTCTTCTCTGAACTCATAGAAGAGTCCTATCTTTGTGCACTCCTTGCACTGTCTCAATGCCCACCTGGCAGAGCTTCAAAAAATCCTCAGTGATTCTGATTCTTCTATCTGAACTCACAACAGAGTTCCTCCAACTACACCTTGTGCCTGTGCTCAATGTCCACTTGGCAAAGCTTTACAAAACTCACAGCTAAGTTCTGTCTGCAACTGTGTCTCTCATACACAGCCTTGCCTCCAAGGTGTTCAACAACCTTGAGGTCTTCCTCTGAGTTGTTAATTCCAATTCTTGTGCCGCAACACGTCTTTGTATGAACCCGCAGTGTTCATAAATGCATCCTCTGTGCACGGCTATCAGAACCCATAGTGTTCTGTCACACCCTCCTGGTGTGAAGCCTCAAAGACCTTCTCAAGACTGAAATCAAGAACTCCTGCAAATGCCTAACATACATCTACAACATACAATGGAACACTCATAGACATTCATTCAACACAGAATACATGCTGGAAAAACTGCTCTTTGTATTAAATATGGAAAATGCCTGTATTTACAATGTGTTCCTGAGCACGGCCTGTAACAAGGTCTCGGCTCCTCTCTGACTTCTACTCAACTCAACTTCTTCTCAACTCTCGACTCAACTCTACTACAAAATGAGATACAAAATCTCTTTTACCTGAGGGGGCTCTTCGAGCTCTTCCCTCCAACCTACCTACCCTATTCAATTTCATTGAATGGGCTGTCTAGTCCACTATTGGATCTAGATCTCAGCCATACAAACATTAAAGGTTGATCTTATCTACATCCTGCACAAAGGCACGAATCTACAACTCACCATCTTAGACATTTAATTACATTGAATTCATATTTCAAATGAGGTTGCGCCTCTCTTCATCTTTGAATGTACATGCTCGATGTGGCTGCCTGGCTGGCTGGCTGACGTGGAGAGAGTCTCATGCATCAACTTTCTATCTACAAGCTTGGTCTTGTACTTGAGGGTTGGATTCCTCTTCTCAGTTGGTATTGAGATTTGCAGGCTGAGTCTTGCATTGATATTTGGTGCTCTTGTGGAGTTGTTTGTCTATTCAGTTATTGGTTAAAAACCCCCAAGGATTGTAGTCCATAATAAAAAAGAAAATTGTACATATATCTTGTGTTCCTTGCATTCTTCATGATGCTAGTTTATTGATGATGTTTTCTGCTGAGATATGAGTACATACAAATTGTTATAAATGAAAGTAATGGATTATGAGTAAATGGTGATTGCTAACTAAGGTGTTTTGTAAAGGAGTAAAATATCCCTACACCGATTCACCCCCCTCTTAGTGTGGTCAGTGTGTCCAACATTTGGTATCAGAGTGGGCCTTCACTATAAGCCTTAACAAGCTTGGAGGAGATCCATCGACACACAAATGGATGATGAAGTTCCATTCCTTGATGATAAAAAATATTCTGCATGGAGAATAGAAATGAAAGGGTATTTGAAAGAAAAAGGAGCAGGTGTTTGGAAAGGAGTTATTGGTGGATCGGTTTCCTTGAAGAATATGTTAAAGTTTGCAGCTCAAAAGGAATAAAACAAGAATGATGCAGTAGATGTCAAGACCATTTTCAATGGAATCTCAAGTTCTGTCAAAGAAAGCATGGGACAATGTACTTCCCCCAAGGATCTATGGATGAAGCTAGAGAAGGTATATCAAGACAAAGAACAAAACTCCATCAAGGACAATGAAGGTAAAGACTCTCCAAAATATTCTAATGATAATACTCCTAGTGAAGTTAAATGTTCTCTTACAAATGAAGAAGAATATATAGTAGAAGTTTGTGTAGATGAAGAAGAAGATTTGTTAGGTGAGGTTACTATGGAAATATGACATTATTCAATTTCTTCTGAGTATCTAGAAAAATGAATTGATGAAGTCCTAGATAAGTACCCAAATCATATCATGGAACTAAATCAAATGCTCAAAGATCAAGAACAAAGTAAAAAGACTCAATTAGAAGAAAAAGAAAAAGATATCAAAAGACTAAAGAATGAAATAATTAATTAAGTAGAAGAAAAGAAGAAGGTAGATGATGAGGTTAGGAAAAGTATTGAAGTTAATGTCAATCTGAAGAACCAAATTGGAGAAGCCAAAAGAATAGAGGAAGTATTGAAGAATCAATTAAATGAAAAGGAAGAGTCATGCCATAATTTGGAAGTTGAAGTTGTTGATATTAGAAAGAAAGTAGAGAAGTCAAACACCCATATCAAGTTCATGAATAACTCAACAATATTGAATGAAATATTGGATAGTCGAGATCACCAAATGATAAATCAGGTCTTGGATACAAGGAAGCTACACACCTTGAAGCAAGCACTTATAAGAAGCATGAGGTAAGTCCTTCATTCTCAAAAGGTGGAAGAAATGTTGCAATTCAACCATCTACATAAGGCAAGGAAACTTTCAAAATAAAAAAGCAAGAAAGACATCAAGAAAACATCTTTACACCTCAAAGAAAATTAAGAAGAGAGACACCTTCAAGATTGACACCAAAGCAAAGGTATGATCTTTTTTTTCATGGTCACTGCTTCTCATGTAATGAATATGGTCACAAATATTTGGATTGCAGAAATTATGAAAGGAAATATGTTGGAAGGTTTCATAACACCCTAAGGTGTTGGAGATGTAATCAAGTGGGACACATTGCTTCTCATTGTCACACCATGAGATGCTACAACTACAGTGGGTTTAGCTACAAATCCTAGGATTGTTGGAACACAAGAAGACAATCCATGAAGAGTGATTCATATAGCATGGCAAGAAGAACACATGAATCTAGGAAAGAAGACAATGTTGAAAACATGGAAGCTTAGAGCTCAAGTTCTGAGAAGCTGGGACACCTTCAGAAGTGGATAAAGAAGACTGAAAAACCAGAAGAAAATGGCAGTGATGAGGCAATATCAAGCTTAATTTTTTCTAAAGCATACACAGGCTCTTGTGGGAGAAGTTGCATATATACACGAGGTGACCTATAGAAAGGTTTCCTACATACATGAGCTATCTATAGAACAGGACATGTACCTGTGGTAAAATCCTTGGAAAATAAGTCTATGCAGATGAGTTGCAACATGGTTTGATGGTATATCTCTATTTTGCAGGGTCTGACATGGTTTGTTGCAGGTTTTCATGATTAAATGTTGGCATGTGTATTTGATGTATGTATTGTGATGACATATGGTTGAGTGTTGAAAGTCTATCTTGGATGCATGGTACTAACCCTAGAATGTGGATTGAGACATTTACTATTGAGGAACAATGTTAGTTATGTCAGTGGTGATATGGCGTGTTGTTTATGGGAGAATTTATGTTGATGTGATGTTAGCTAGAGACATATCATTGAACTATTAAGGGACACTATTGGTACATGTTTAGAGGTACTATTGGCTGCTTAGTACTTTTTGTAGTGAATGGTTTTTTAGGAAGACCTGTCATGGTACATGGATGGTACACATGTGAGCTCCATTGATATATCTTATGATGTATTGTTAGAGGCATATTTGTTGGATGTTTTGGTGCATGCATTTTTCATGTGGTTTAGATACATATTGGGACATGTATTTGATGAATTTATGAGGTGGTTATGTTGTACATCATTGATGAGTCATAGCTTGATCTATAGTTGATGTGTGATTGGTACATATTTAGTACATTGTTAGAGGCACTTGCTAGGAATATGATTGGCACATGGTTTATGGTTGATATGACATACATGTATGGGAACACATATTGATTGTAGTTCATCTTATTGAGGGTTGTTGCATGGTTGATGCACTTGCTTTGGTACATGATGTATGGGATGATATAGTTGAGACACTTGTTATGATGATTGGTTGATATATTGATGATTGAGATACATGGTTTTGGCACTTGGTTCATGGTAGATGCATATCATGAGTGATATGACACTTGTTTTAGGCACATGGTTGGCAATTTGGTAGAGACATATGGTTGGTACACAGTTGGCACATGTTCTTGGCATATGGTTGATACAATCCATTGATGATATATTATGGTATATTGTATGGTATTGATGTACATGGTTGATGTACATGGGTGTTGTGCATGGTTGACACACATAGAATGGGATGTACATGGTTGAAGTTTTCTTCATGATTCTCTATTCATTGTTGACATATATTTTTCTTCATGATGTATGGTATGGCACAAGTTTGATGCATGGACAGGTCCAAGGATCGTTATAGGAAGAGAAGATAATTCTTGAGCATTTGATCTATGTTTCGTCTGATCAGTAGCATTTGCAGTAGAAGCAAATTATAGTGGTAGCATAGTGTTCATCTTGAAGAGAATATAGGGGGAGACATACTCACATGGGGAGTTATTCTTCTTCCCAGGATTGGTTGTAGAGGCCTTATTCTATGAGGAGAGATGATTGGTAGCCATATCATCATCATTGCATCAGAGTGATATCCCTTGTGAAAGGGAGAGATATTCATTAGATGGATGGAGAGAAGCCCACATTACAATGATATCAGGGGGAGTGGCCTCAGGAAAATTTAGTTAGGGGGAGCATCCCAAAAGAGATAGACCCTTTTGCATTGATCTCAAAGGGGGAAATATAGTCACATTGATGTGTAGATGACCATTGATGAGGAGAGATGATCAAAGAGGGAGAATGAACATTGTTGTGTCTTGGTGTTTCCATCAATGATTTGTGTTGACATCAATGTTGGTGTTTCTGTCAATGCCAAAGGGGGAGATTGTTATACTATGTTATCATTGATGTCAAGGGATTGATGTTAAGTATTGTCATAATGATGTGTTTGTATCATTGTTATATTGATTATTGGTTATACTGTCATAGATGTAATTATTGTCAAAGGGTTAATGTCAAGTGGTTTCATAACGATGTGTTGATATTAAAGGGAGTTGTATCATTGATGTCATGTCATGGTTGATAGGAAGAACCAAATGGATAAACTCGAAAGTGGTACCTTTATGGTGAAATCCCTCACAAGAAGATGCTCTTGGATAAAGTTCTTAAAGTGGTCCCCTTATGGTTAAATCCCTCACATGAAGACACTTTTTGAAGTCCAAATGGTTAGGTGGTTAAGTAGCCCAGTAGTGTGGTTAGGGAACCCAAGTTTTATTGAGGAATAATGTAATGAAGATCAGTGAATTTTTAGGAGAAACTATTCCATATGGATAGTATATGTCATGCCATTTCTGGTGATACATGGAACGTCACATAACTCCTCACAATTAGAGAGTTATGTCCATGTGAAGTTGGAGAACCCTCATGTGTTGTCTACAAGCCCATAGAAGGTCAAAGAAGTCAAATTATTCTAGAAGATCCTAGAATAAAGTTGAATAGTCAAAGTGGTTAATCAGGGGTTAAGTAGTTTCAACAATAAAACAATTAAAAATAAATTAGTTGGAACTAAAAGTGGAGAGTTTACTATTTGTGGATAAAGTAGTTGTAAGTGGAAAAAGTGGTTAAAAGTGGGTTAGCCCCAAAAAGAAGGAAGTTGGGTAAGTTGGTTAGAAGATATAACTTAGAGAAAGTTACTTGGAGAAGTATAAATAAGAGAGCAAGGGTCTCTTATGTTTATGATCTTTGAGCATATTGAATATCCAATTGTGAAAGGTTATTTGGGAAGGTATTATTGATAGAGAAAATTTTCGGTAGAAAAGTGTGGTAGAAAATCTGCGGTAGAAAAAGTGCAGTAGAAAAACATGGCAAAAAAAGTGTGGTAGAAAAATCACGGAAGAAAAAGTGTGGCAGAAAAAGTGTGACAGAAAAATCAGAGTAGAAAAAGTGTGGTAGAAAAATCACGTCAGAAAAAGTGCGATAGAAAAATCGCGACAAAAAAAGTGCGACAGAAAAAACACAACAGAAGAATCACAACAACAAAACCACGACAGGAGAATCCTGGCAACAAAATAACAGAAACAGAATCGCGACAACTTATGGTATTTGATTTATGGAGAGTATGGTGTATTTCTAAAGGTATGTTATTGGTTATCTTGGTGATATTTTTGAGAGTTATCTTGGTGATTGATCTTGGTGAGTAGATTTGATTTGGATGATGAGATTTATGTGACAGGTTGTGTGGTGGATAGGTAATTCACTTGTGTTGGTATAGAATGTTGGTACAGTTTGACATATTACTTTTTGTCTACAACCTAGGTCATTTACTTGAGGGTTGGATTCCTCTTCTTAGTTGGTAATGATATTTGCAAGCTAAGTCTTGCATTGAGAGTTGGTGCTCTTGTGGAGTTGTTGCTCTATTCAATTGTTGCTGAAAATATCCCCAAGGATTGTAGTCTGTAGTATAAAAGAAAACTGTACATATATCTTGTGTTCATTGTATTCTTAATGATGATGGTTTATTGATGATGTTTTCTGCTGAGATATGAGTACATACAAATTGTTATAAATGAAAGTAATGGATGATGAGTAAATGGTGATTGCTAACTAAGGTGTTTTGTAAAGGAGTAAACTGATCCCTACACTGATTCACCGCCCCTCTCAGTGTGGTCGGTGTGTCCAACACTATGAATGGATGCCAATAACAAATTTCAACATAAACTCTTGTTGGGACATTATGAATACATGAAAATTAATAAATCTTACACATGAGTTTAACCAAGTTATGGTCTTGGGGAGAGGACAACAACTGCTCAATAAGAAATGCATGGGCTTGTCTTGAATGATGATACCATATTAATCATTGATAATGATGGTTGTATTGACTCTTTTTGATATCAATGCCAACTCCATAACACCAAGTCCAACATTATCCCCCTTTTTACATCAATGAGAACACCATAACATGACATCAATGGCAACACCATAGCACCATGACCAACAAATTTTTCAAAGTTGTCAATGGAATGATTATCTATTATTTCATAATCCTGAACAAGAATTAAAGATTCACAATTAATCTGATTTATAATAAATTCCTTCTTTTCTAAATATGAATTTATATATGAAGGAACTTTCGAATAATGAGAGTAATCATCAAATAGATCAAGATATAATGAAGAATAAGTTTAGAGCATATACGATTAAATATTTCTGTGTTAGTTAAATGACCATCACTATCAAGGTTTAATTCCTCATTTTTTAATTCAACACAACCAATGCTAATAGAGAATTCATCATTATCTAAAGCAATTTCAAAGGTGAAATAAATCTCTTTTGACATATTATTACATACCTGAGATTGTGTATCATCATGTTCTAGCCTAGGTGATTGAACAAAATTTTCAATATTATCAGTAAATTCAAAAGAATAAACGTCAATATCTTTTGTGACATGCCTATTATGAAAAGAATGATATTCATTTCCATCATAATTTTTTTATCTCTGTATACAAGGAAGAGAGCAAAGATAGAGAAATTGCTCAAATAAATCTTTAGTAGAAGGTTTATCATCAAGATGAAATCTAAAACAAGTCGATTTAAATCTAAGAACAAAATATTCCACAAACTCACCTTCATAACTACACAAATTTTCCAATTCCAAACACAGTTCTTCAAAATCTTGATCCTTTTGGGTAGCATAAAATATATCCATGAATACATGAGTGTATTGAATTATCTAGTAACACCTGGAACCAACTTTTGATTCTTCCTCTTAAGGTAAGAGTAAAAATTCTGCAAATCTTACTTTCGTCAATAATATTTAAATTATTGAAAATCCAATTAAACAGGGAAATATGATGAAAATAAGAAACCTCACCTTCTCCATTAGAGATCAAAGTTTGCAAGAGATCAACCGTCTCTTTAGGAATACTCCCAACAAGCCTAGGCAGACTGAAAGCATGCTCCAGAACAATGATAGGAGCCATTTCAAAATAATATATTCAAAGAAATAAATCAAAAGGGATTACTTGTCGGATCACCCTCCTTCTATCACCAATTGTTGACAGGTGAGAAAATTTATCCTGCAATAGGGGATAACTACCCGATCACAAGTCTCAATTAGAAATGTTTTCATTTGGGATGGTAGTTTCCAACCGCTTTCGTGGGCAAGGTTTTCCACTCAATATGTTTTCTCTTTGAAAATAGACTTAATTGTTTAATGTCTTTTGTGGGTGGAAAATCCCTCCTACGGACTAGCACTAAGGGTTTTATCATGCATGCATAAATGACCTAAAGATTCTTACTTTTTACCATCATCCCATGCCTAGACCCCCATTACTCATATGTAAATACAAGTCTCAAGAGATTAAGTTGATGTACCTTATTCTTCGTGTTTGATGTCGATCCCTTTTCGCGCTAGGTCGTTCTTTGACTGCAACTCTCCTCCCAATGATGACTTGCATTCACTAAAGACAAACAAAGAAATCCACATGCATTTGATCTATGAACTAATGGGTTAGAGATTTAATCAATCATACAATCAATATTCCAATAATGACAATCTTATATGGCGGGACGCGAAAATAAATTCTTTTATTAACTTCACAGTGATACCTTACAATGATAAAGTCAGCTATTGGTCCTCGATCCTGGTCCTGGGCTCTTCTTCCACACTCTTCCAACTTCTTTGCTCTACACTTCTCTTTGCACAAGGATGGCTAAAGTTTGGGACAAAGGGAGTGCTCAATCGGGTATAGCTTCTTTACTATGATTCTCCTCCTTTCAAATGGGAACCCTAACCCTTCTTTTATAGGCTAGAAGAAGCTAGGTATTTGGTCGAGTGACCGGCCATGCATGGATGAAAGGTTTAGTTAACTTACCCAAAGCTGTGTGTTTCATCAACAACTTTCCTTTTTCTATGCTTTTGTAGGTACACGCGGGCTGTCTTGGGTCAGCTAGCGTGTACACGTGTGCAGTAATGGAGTAGGGCACGTGGGTCTTTATAAAAGGGGTTTTTAAGAAGAGTTGTTCAACAGTGTTTTAGCAAAGAAGGAATCTAAGATGGCTGATGCCAGGTAAGCATGTCTGGTGAAAATTAGGGTTATAACAGATGCCCCCTAATGTGTGAGGCAAAAAGAGCATCTGATGGCCGAAATACATTAACAATATTCATCGATGTGCCGAACAAGTGAGCCCAGGGACTAGAAATCGGGAGGTGTCATCTGCAAAATAATAATTGTCTCACTGAGGCAGGCATACCCATGATCGGGATAAAATAAAATCATGTCTACCAATCAAATACATTGTAGATCCATGTCATATAACTATATAAATTGTAGCCGTGAGCAATACACAACAGAGCTACATCTCGAAATAAAAAATAGATATGTGTAGAGTATCCATCTTCTAGAAGTTGATAAGGCCTGATGGCTGGAGATGAGGTCTTCAGAGCTCGAGCAACAACTTCAAAATATTCAAATCTTAGGTATGAGTGTAATATGAGTGTACAACTTCACTACCCAGAGGTCTTCGATGAATCGTCGGTCATGGACTAGAGAATCTTGATGATCAGACTAAAGGCTTCATTGATTTCAAACAAAGACTTGATTGGATGTTTAGGATGGCTGGCCATGAGGGAAAGAGACAAACTGCAGAGGGGCCGACGCAGGCTTGGTAAAAACTTCCCTTGGAAAATAGCACGACAAATGATGAGACTCAGGCAGCATGGCATTAACATAAGTTTACGAGGCAAGAGGCAACACAAACTCTCCATATGTTTGGAAGAATAACCAAACGAAGGAGGACACAAATCTATGTAGTGAGAGAAAATTCCTAAGGTCATATTAAATCCCAGATTTTGACGAACAAACATACAGATGTGCTTTATCCAAGGGCGACTCATTATGCTGCTAATAAAGAAAATACTTTTCCCTTCCTCTTTTTGGGGTATATTTGATTTTTTTTGCCCTTTTCAATAATTTTGGAAAAAGAATAAAAGAATGTTACGTTACAAAGGAGGAATGAGTGTTGCAAACATACAAGTTCAAGGTGCAGGGAAAATACTGATGTTCAAAGCAAGGACACTCGGGAAAAATCCTCCAGGGGCCAAAGGTGTCAAGACGTAGAGGCAAAGTGCTATAGGGCTTGCGTATAAGGCATGCTTTAGATGGTTCAGTTGAGAGCAACATGGAGCTGAAATTAGGCCAAAGACCTATCTCCAACATGACTCGCAGAGGTTTATGATTCTTCTTCCTATTCTTCCTCTTTCTATTTCGTTTAGACTTTCGGTTACTAGTAACTCTACTTTCACTAGAGGCGAGAGAAGGAGGAGGAGAAGACTTTGCTGATGAAGAAACATCAATAGGGTGCCCATGACTTAAGGTTCTTAACTGAGAAGCATCAAGAGCATTCGGGACATTTGGAATGGTACCCAACCAAACCAGTAGTCCCACATTCAACCCAGGAATGTACAAAGTGGCCATCAAAGGAACACCAACGTTTCCGAAGAAGGGAAAAGAACAAAAATCCACTTGTAAAGGGACTCCTTGGTTGGTATTTCTAGGAACTTTAGCCATGAAGATCCTATGCACAGGTTCTCTCCTTGCGGGATTGTTCAAGTCCGTAAAAGTCTCACACATTGACTCTGGAAAACCAGTGGTATCAAAACAACGCCTATAAAGAGGTGGATCCACGTTTCTAAGCGGAAGACCAAAAAGGTCCTCATGACCGACGGAGTGGGAGGTCTACCACCCTAGGTCAAAAACCCAAAGCCATCACTGACTAACTCACTATGGAAAACTGGGGAGCACAGATCACACACTAGAAAAACTCCTAAAGGCAAATCAAGCAAACGACTAACTAGTTGGAAGAATAGTCACACCAACCAACACTAGAGCAACTTACCGGTGCAAGTGCAAATAGAAAATGGAATCACCCTCTGGGTATACTCTGCAAAGCGTGGCTCGATGTTTTTCCTAGGTACTGCGGTATACCCCCACACACCTGTGTATGCCACTAGACAGATAGGCAACTAGGTTGCAAGCACGTGAATAGTCACCAGGCGGGTATAGTCAACAGTCGGGTAGACCACAATGAGCAAGGTATCAAGCCCGAAACCTGCCAAGGGTATCGAAAACAAGTAGTCTGGAAGAAAACTGAGGAACTTGAATAGATTTGAGACCCACAAAGCTTCATGGCAAATGTAATTGATGGAATCCCAAGACAAGCCCTCTATATGTGTTCTCCACTACGATTGGTCCGGCTTTGGAGGGTTTATCTGCACTACCTTTCCGCACGTGACCTCGTGTTTATCCCCTGTGCTAGAGGGGGGTCCCAGATAACTTTCAGGATAATGGACTTCTACACTACTTAGCACATACTTGTATGTTTGTTTTATAGCCTTGAAGAGTTTCCTCTCCAACCTAAATCAAGGCTCTAGCCTAATCTAGTTGATGGACCCTACAAACATAAAGTCTAGTAATTNCTTCTACACTCCTTAGCACATACTTGTATGTTTTTTTTATAGCCTTGAAGAGTTTCCTCTCCAACCTAAATCAAGGCTCTAGCCTAATCTAGTTGATGGACCCTACAAACATAAATTCTAGTCATTTTTAATTAGCGTTCTTTTTACTGGCTTGATTTACTCAAAAGGGTACAATAGTGAAACTGATGGTGTTAAGACTCTTGCGAAAAATGATGAAACTTATATGACCACTGGCAAAGAATGATTATATATATATATATTGAAATGCTTTTAAAATTAGAAGAAAACACAATGCTATGCTCATTTCTTTTTCTTTTTCAAATAACAATGCAATGAAAATGCCAGGAAAGAAAGAGATCTAACAAACTATTTTTTTTTATATATATTTTTTATATTTTCTTCCAATTACAGTAGAAATAACAAAAGATTCTAAAAGAAACTGATGAA
>JZKD02S2125001.1:35717-46153 GCA_000966675.3 Picea glauca
GATGCTTAGATATGGTTCAGAGGAATCCCTGATAATCACATAACAACTTAGGAATAATTTTCCAAGTTATTCATGAACAAATGGAAAAATAAGAAAGATAATGGGATGCTCATAGCTCAGTTCAATTAGATAAATAAAAAGGAGAATGATACAGTGAGTGAATTTAACAACATGTTGATAGATTGTACAATCAAATCCTGACATATTTTCATCCTATAGATGTAGTTGTTCATCTCCTTTACATGAATGCATTCGATGGGAAATTCCTTTTCATTCTGAAGGACAAGAAACTCACCACCTTGGAAAAATCCAAAGAGTACAATGAAACCCACCACCTTGGCACAATCCAAAGAGTACAATGAAACCCACCACCTTGGCACAATCCAAAGAGTACAATGCATAGATTGAAGAGAACCTCCCTGAATTAAAGGTTGATCCTTTTTGTTGTCCTCGTTCCAAGGAAGAGAGAAATATTAAGGATTCTAGTAGCAATGCTCCTTATCCAATTCCCTCCTGACTCAAAAGATAGATCAAATGAATAATTAGTTTGTCCAGGAATACAATCAAATCATGGGATGATTAACCACTGTGGAAAGAAATCAATCTGCCTCCATACCTCAGTTTTCTAGACAAACGAGAGATGCCACAGGTTGGAAAAAAAGGTTTCAACAAGAGGCAAAGGCCCGTGATACGTTGAACCTAGTTGGAATGGTTAACACAAAGAAGACACTGCAGTGTTCTCCATTCCAAGAACCTCATTGAGAGGATGAATGTCCCCGACAAGATGAAGACTCTCCCAACAATATGAACTTCATGGATATGATATGCAGCTTCCAAGAGGAAGTGGTCCCATAGGAACACATTGACGAGGCTATAAGATAGGGGGAAAGAGAGGGAATAATTCAAGTGTTAAATCAGTTGACAAATGATTAGATAAAGGAACTGAGGAAGAGGGAATTTTTTGTGTACACTAGAAGAAATGAAGCTTCAGTTCCTCTATCACAACCTTCCACTCCCCCTCATCCATAAGCAACCACTCTTCCTCCATCTATAGATAAGTTGGTCCCACCACTTCCACCTTTAGCACATGAGTTTCTTCCAAATCCAACTCCAACATAAAATGATATTTAGTTGAACATAGACATTGCATCCATGATTTGGAATTTGAATATGACGGTCTCTGTAACATAAATGCAAAAAATTCCTTCTGTGAGGAGGGAAATACTGAAGTTATTATAGATACCAATTGAGAAGGAGGACTCTCCAATCATTTTGAACACCATGTATCTTTATTGGAAAAGGGACAACAACCCTCCTTTCTATCTTTCCTTGGGAATGAATGGCCTCCGCCTAAACAATTGTATGCTGGATTTTGAGGCCTCATCGAATGCCATGTCTTTGAAGGTGATGGAACAACTTTACTTAAAGATGACCAAACCATATGGAAATGTGTGTGGAATTGATTCTAATAGGGTTAAAGTTAAATTATGGATTCTGTGAAAACATTGAATTCTTCCTGATTGATTTCCTGCATACCATCCTTCTTATGAACATTTTAGTGATTGATGTTCTGGATGCTTGGGGGATTATCTTATCAAGGAGTTGGACTGCTCTTGGAGTTTTTCTTTGCATGGATCTTACCCATGCACACATTCCCATGGGGGATGGAAACTTTTATATATTATATAGTTGAGAGAAAGCTCACAAGCATGTGATGGAACCTAATGGTCCTTATTACAAAAGTGAGTGTGAGTTTGATGAGGTTCTAGAAACCATTGAGTATGATCCACAATACTTACCTTTCATGTAGGATGATTGCATAGATACACTACCCCAAGGAAATATGAGTATACATATAATATTGTGAAGTTCCAAGGGAAAGAGATAGGGTCTATCCAAATATTAAAGAAATAAGATAATAGGGATAAAGAATGTGAAGAATCCATAAGAAACACAGTCAAAATTAGACCTCCTTCCTATCCTTACGTTGATAATAGACCTTACATCATCTACAATTAAGGAATTCTTGCATTGATGTGGGAAAAGAAGAAGGGAAATCCTAAATATGACCAGAAGAATGGTATCGCTTGGCTTGGCCCTTACATCATCAAGAAGAAGTCCAAGAAAGAGAAGTACTATTTGACAAATTTGGACGGGAGAAAGATGCCATTACTAGTGGATGGGTCTCTTCTCTGGTCCTACATTCAGGGAACTTGACTTCTTCATGGCCCAGGTGTTATGAAATATTTACCTTGTTGACAAATGAAATCTCCCTTGGATTATATACCCCTATACCAAGACATAAACACTACAAATGGACACCAACATCCATTTGAATTCAATTTAACCAATCAGAAAGAGAGAGGGAGAAAGGGTGTGACTCACCTTGTTTTTAATTTTTTTCTCTCCAATTCCAATCTGAACTTGATACCTACAATAGGAGGAAAAGAGAAACAACTATCTCCTACTCTAGTTGATTAGATCAAACAAATCCATCTACTAATATTGAAGGAACAATAGGCAAGCACATGCAAGAATACATAATCTTGAAGGAAATAGGAAAATTATATTCAAATGAGAACCCAAAGAGAATAATTACAAACCATGGATGATCATGTAAAACTTCTCCAAACTCTCCTCATCTAGACCTTACACGAATCTACCAAGATCAACGATTTGATACCTCTAAACTTCCCCCTTCCCTCTTGGAAATCCCTTAATATATAGGATTGAGAGGCACAAAAACCATGAAAAAATGTGGGATATGGTTGATGATATGGTTGAGGATATGGCTTCTTGAGGCTTGGATCATATCCTAAAGTGAAGCCCAAGAATGAGGGTTGAACACAACTAACCCAATATGAAGGAGTTGGCCCATAGAATAAGGTGGGGGAGATCCCCCTTTTCTCTCAACAAGAATGGTGCTCCCTCCAAATTAGAGACATGGAACCATTCACAAAAAGTGGCACCCCCTATACTTGGGCAGGGGAGCACCGATGCTCCCTACATATGGCTATGGGGGTTCCACCCTTCATAAATGCTCAAAAATAGGTCAAGTTGTCCAAGGAAAAAGTGTGTTTTGACCTAGAAATGATGTGTTGCCTCCTCCCATATGACCTAGGGGTCATAACCAATTGTTTTAATGGTTTCAAGGGGTGGAAACACCTAAAAAATAGAATGCAACACTTAGGAAGGTCCATATGAAACTTGCGACAATGAACATGACACTTACCAAGGTGTAGTGTCACTTTGGGAAACTTTGTGACACTTGTGACACTTAGGGTGCGAAACAAAAATGTGGCATTTTGATGTGTAACAGATGCCCCCTAAAGTGTGAGGTAATAAGAGAAACTAATGGACGAAACAATTTACAAATTATTCAATGCAAGGGTGTTGAAGTGGGATAATCTGGCAGAAGCTGCAAAAAATCATCAAACAATATTAATATATGTTCCATTTCCGAGGAAAACATACCTATGCTTAGAATATGAGATGACTCAAAGAAAAACCACCAACCAATATGCTGCGGATCCATGATAATAATAACTAAGGATATGGACACCAGAGATACAATGTGGATCCATACCTCCATTACATGAACTGATCGCAACCACGAAAAATACACACCGGAGATACAAGATGACAAAACATAGCCACATATCAATACAATGTGGATCTACGTGACAATATATATATTAGTAATATTTCTATCATGGTGATTGTATTGAAATCTTGTACATGCTGAAATGATCTCCATTGCAACTTGCGCAAAGCACATAACAAAGTGAACGCCCAACCCAAGTTCTTTGTCCCAATCCCGATGCAATACTAATATATCCATGTGTATAGATGATTTCATGTTGAACATGGTATAAACCACTTGATTACTGGTCATTGATGTAAACCATTAACAAGTGCAAGGGAAATCACAAATAATGTTAATGACTCCCAATGTACCCTAGTACATTCCAGAAAATGTGAATAAATAAGTTGATGTTGAACATTCATGGAATCAACCGATTAGAGGTCAATGATGTAAACCTACCATTGAAAGTGAGGAGGCCTGCCATTGAGGCATGAAAGTCCCAAGGTACTAGCTGGTTTCTAACTCTAATTCCCAGATAATGTGCTGAAGTCGATAGGAAAAGACTCATTGAAGGAGGGCCTTGGTGTATCCTCCATCATTGATACAAAACTGTCACATGAAAGTGATGTGAGATGGTGAATCGAATGAGTATGGACTGAAACGGGGAACAAAAAGTAGAAATACTGCAGATGGATGGTTTGAAGTGAAACTTCGCTTGAACATGATGAGGCACGACAACTAACTTGGAAGCATTGACTCGACAAGTACCAAGAATATAATGTGACGGTAATAAGAGCACTCTTTGACTGAACGAAAAAGTATGATGACATATGGAATTGGTATGAATTAGATGAAAGTATATTATCTAACTGTAAGACCAAACACAAATATGTGCCATGTTCATGTGAGACAATAGTTGCCATAAAGGATTCCAAAAAACTTGACCCACTTCCTTCAATTTTTTCCCCCATCCAGATAGATGAGTACTGATTTCCTTTTTAACGATCTTGAGGAGGATAATATATGCTCGGTATAGGTCATAATTTGGATAAGTCCTTCAACATATGTTTAACAAACCAGAATAAGGATGGGTTCGGTCTCAGATGGGTCCTTCGATGCATAGTTTTACGAGTCCAGAGAAGGAAAACTTGATTGTTTTTCATGTTTAAGGATTTTGAAAATAACTTAAAGAAGACTCTGTAGATGACTTTTTCATAAATTTAGTCTCCCAAGTGAGAAAACAGTTTAAAACAATAAAGGGGAGAACTCTTCTAATCATGCTTGATTGGAGTGTTCATTTTTTGTAATTAGTCTCATGAGGCCGAAAAAGAGATAAACTGCCACTCGAAAGATGACCTTTCAAATATTTTAATGAGTGTCAAAGGAAGTAAGATCACTCGATAATCTTTTCATGTTTAGGGAGTCTAAAAATAGCTTAAAGGAAACTCTAAAGAGTTCCTTTTTAGTATATATTTTATGAGTCCAAAAAAAATACAAAAGTACACTCAGTAACCTATTCTCATGTTTTAACGAGCATGAGAAAGAATAAATATTGAGCTCAGTAACCTATTCTCATGTTTTTACGACCACGAGAAAGAACAAATACTAAGATCGTTCCAGAAAAACTACTATGTTACGATGGGAATGACCCTCGAGTGAGGATCACTCCTAGCAACGTGTTTATCTTGAGGTAGTTCCCCCCTAATTTATTTATCATAAGCTAGTGGCTTCGGTCCAACATGATGTCTAGAGGCTGGAGACCTACCCCCCAAGCATAGTTTCCTCCTCTAATTGTTCTTCTTCTTCCCTTGTTTACATTTTTGGTTACAAATAGTAATATTTTCGCTAGGTGGAGGAAAAGAAGGTTCAATTATTCGATCGAGAGTGAGATGTTCAAAGAATTATGAATTATGCTCATCAAGACTAGGTACTACTAAATGATCAGATAAGTCTAAGGATTATTGTACTTGATTCGAAATCATGTTTAACATGGAAACTTGTGGGGTGAGAGGAGGAGGTAAAGGAGAAACCCCCATGAGTGAGGAATCCTTTAGGAGACCTAATCCTACACTCTCGAAACTATTATGTCCTAGAAAAGGCACATTATTTGTTGCAACATTGTGGAGATATGGATTTGTATAGTCAAGTTGGTCAACAACGATAATTTTTCCTTGATGGGGAAATTGTAAGATATGAAACACAAAAGATGCGAAAACAATCATCGCATAGAACCAACTACAACCATGTAACAAATTATAATCTAGGGGTGCATCAAACACTTCGATATCGATCGAAATAGTCTTACCCTTTAATGTCACAATGGAATATTGCAAGAGTCTGCAAGGTTGAAAACCACGTCCATCAAATGATTTTAGTGTGGTAGGTGACTGAATAAGTGTAGGAGAACCAAGGGCTCTCCAACAAGGGAAAGACATGACACAGGTGGAGGCTCCCTCATCTAAAACAATGCGATGGATTTTCTTTCCACCAACCAAAACTTGAATTTGGAATTATAAGTGGTGGGAGAGCCTCTCCTTAAAATAATCTAGATTGAATGTAATCAGGTTCAACTCCTCAATATCCATGGCTCCAATGGATGAAAACAACATTATACGTTGACTTGGACAGTGTTGTAGAAATTTGAGGGCTAACATAACACAAAGTGCTTGTGCGAAATATTCAACGATGTTGTAGTTTTTTCCAGTACAAAAATTTGGATTAAATGTCTCTTTTCGAATTAAGCTCTTGGGTGGGCCCAACATTGCATCAGAAATTGGCTTCTCATTCTGAAGAGGATTGGAATATGGAGGAGGAGTGGAACTAGAGGGTTGATCAAAATAATTTCCTTTAATATGATCACCTGGAAGAGTGTCATAATTATTTTCTTGAGTCATGACATTAACCATCTTAAACATTTACACCTCAAAGGCATTCATGGAAGCAACCCCATGGTGGAAATGACCTGGGTCACCTCCTTGTAGAGGGATAGGGTTTTGTGTAACCAGATGTTGTTTTTGGACCGGTTGGGAGGTACCCTTCAGAAGTTGAGAGACAAACTCATTCAGCTCTAAGGTTTGAGCAGGAGTGGAAGTAGTTGTGGTGTTTGGAACATAACTTGGTTTTGGAGTAGGTATTGACGAATCATTCGATGAATGAGGAGCATGAGGGATAAAGTCATAAAGTGTTCTAGACTGGGAGTAAGCCAAGTCCAAATACTATGCATGGATGATAAAATTCTCCTTAGTAACAATGTTTCCCATAGAAACATCACAGACAATGGGGGGCAAGAGTGACTTTGTAAACTAATCCACGAGGAGTTGGTATGGAATTGGAGATTTAATCAACCATCTCCATCATCTCCACTCATGAATATGATCAGAGATGTGTGATGGGATAAAAATGGTCTGCGCATGGGTTATAAGACCCAAGGTTTGGTTAAACTGTTACCAAAAAACCCTCAAGTCACTGGTCCTTTCAACATCATTTGCTTGTGTATATGAAGTCTCACCCAAGGTATCTATTGGGACTACAAGAACCAAGTTTTTGCAGTTGTAAGGGAAAGGGAGGCAGTGGTGCAAATCATTGCTCCTTATCCTCTTGGATTAAGTATATTCTTGATTATTACCTAGATTAGAACATCCATCCATGAACATTGAAGCATAATCAATCCATTGAATAACTCCATTCTACGAAGTATAACATCATTCATAAATGCATACAGACAAGTAAAGAACATAAGACACAATATCCTCTCTAAATTTCTTCTTTATTGATCTTCTTTCTTACTCAATGTCTATTACATTCATGATCTTTCCATAACATTGATTCCCTTATACGCACACTAATGTCCCAATCCCGTCACATATTTATAACCAAAACCTAGGGCTTAAAACCCTATTATTATCTATCCAAAAATAACCCATTACAATGCATGGCATGGACAACAACAATTAACTGGTTGTTTTTCCTTGTTTTACCTCTCATTCTTTATATAACTTTTATGTTGTTCTTATATTTATAGAAAGTCACAATATCATAGTTTTTTGCTTCCTTCTCTTGCTCACTCGATTTATCCTTCTTTATGTGCATTGTCTCCGTCCTTTTGTGCCCTTCTACACACTTTCTTCCTTCTGCATGATTTCCTCCTTCTGCGCCCTTTCTTCCTTTTGCACCCTTTCTTCCTTCTGTGCCCTTTCTTCATACTTAGGTTTTTTCTCCAAATTTATATTCAAAACTTCCTATCCAACAGGCCCCCAACACTCACTTGTGGCTCATCCAAAGTCACTCAGACCTAATTCTTGTTCTTCCACTCCACAATGAATTTTTGCGCAACAACCTTAGCCACTTATACCTCTATGACCGTGGTTCATTTTACCATTTGGGATACTGCTTGAGTCATTTTTTCAATGCTCTGAATGCTAGTCGAGATTTTTCCTTCGGGTCCCGGTGCTTCTTTGCAATATGACTTAGAGGGTCGTATTTTTCCCTCTTGAAGGCCTCTTCCTGCCTGATGGCTACCTAAGTCTGGACGACAACATTAGGGGTCATGTTTCCTAGGGAGGAAACACCACTTCTTGGAGATAAAATAATGGTTAAGCCTCCTCTTCTTGTAATCGTCATCTCGAGTGATACTCTACTGAGGTTGTTGGAGGACTACCCCATCCTTTATTTCTCCTATGACAATTAGTAAATTATTCAGGTTTACTTTGGGCATTGGATACAAGGCCAATGTTTGGGAAACCTCTCTTTAATTGGGATCCTGATCTGTTTCCTTCTCTTTTACTATCATGAAGCATTCATAACCGCCGACCTTGATACTAGTTGTTGAGACCTAAGTCTGCACCCATTCCCCTCTTGCCTCTTTTCCCTATGCCTTCATCAAACTTATTTCTCTTCTGGTTGGTTGAGTTAATTTACCTCTCTAAATGACTTCAATTTCTATCATTATCTTTCTTGATTAATTACTTACGTAAATTGTTTCTTTTTTCTTGAAGGATAATTGCATGTCATGATTTGGTTCAAAATACTTGTCATCATGTTTTCCATTTATTAAGCGTGAAAAAATTCCACCAAGTATTTTGTGTGCACATGGAACACTCATGAACAAAACACAACAATTTAGAGCAGTGATTTTTAGGCTTGGATTGAGAAAATAGATGGGTTAATGTTCAACGACAGAGATCCAATGGCCGATCAGATAAAAAACTCTTGCACATTCGGGATTCCAAAACGTTACATAATCCACTCCACGAATTCTGCACCGAAACGTTCGATCTAATCTTTGTTGAAAACTCCCAAACGCCGAACAGTGCATCAATTCAATGATCAACCAATTGGGAGGTCTCCACTCTTAGCACTCAAAATTCCCAAACTCCGAAATGCTAGAGCCACATGGAATCCATATAGCAATGACATGTGTTACCATTATTTCCATGACACGTTAGCGATATGACATCAGGACGCCATGTCAAATTTGGGAGATGGTCCTCAGGGAGAGTTTCAAGCACAACATTCAAAAAACAAAATCCCGAAGAGTTAGAGTCCTAAAGTCCTTTAATGCCAAATGATTAAAGGATAATCCTAGGTTAATTAAGATAAATGCGATTATCACTTCGAGAGATTATCACTACGTGGGATTTCAAATCAAAGCAAGCACAGTTCTCCGAACCTTCGAAGTGCCAGAGCCTCTAACAACTGAAGTGGGGCCTTCATTGCCATGTCACTCCACAACATTATCACTCCGGGATATTCTCCAACATAACATTTAAACTCTTGAAAACCGAATTCCCGGAGTGGTTTATCTCCATTAATGGCATATTTTAATGTTTAAAAAGGGGTTCCAAACCAATAATTGGGGAAACTATAATCCATATTGCAAAAATAATATTAGAGACTTCGGGAAAACACCAGATGATTTGCTTCTTTCACTGCCAATACATTCAGTTATCTCCAATGGCCTCCAACAATGCGTATGCATGCCCATGATCAATACAAAATTTGGTTTTGTCACTCCTATTCATTTTCTGTCAGATCTCATTTCGCTCCAGCGCATGCATCGGTCTAATTTTATTATAAATAACAATTTTTTATTGTTTAGTTCAAGACTCTTTTAAGTTTAAAACATAATAATTGGTCTTTTATGTGTGATAAGAAACACTCTTTTTTATTAAATCAAGTGTGAAGTATACATTACTCCAACAATTTCTAGTTAAGTTAATAAGTTGTTTCACAACTGGTAGTGTAGAGTTAAGTCTCAGTACCAGATGGATGAAAAACTCTACAACTCTGATAAATATGCAATTTTTGTATGTTTTAAGGGTTCAGTTTTTGGGAGAAAAATATCAATACAACAACTGGTTGGACCCAATCTACGTATGCATTAAACCTCTCTACCTGGTGAAGATACTATTGATGACAGTGTGTTTGTGTCCAAATTCGTATGCGTTTCTTATATTGAATACAATTTTGATTTGTGCGAACTACGTTTCTTTTCCTTCAGCTACTGTATAACTTGTATTTTTTAATATGTAACTTGTGATAACAACTATTCTTTGATGAAGATTTTTTTTTGTTGCAACCTGTGTGAATGACTATGTTTTTGGTACATGCTTAATGCTTGAAATTATATTTTAATATTTAAACTTCTGGCAACAGATTGTTCATTGAATAGTTTGTTGTTTTTCTTTGTTTTTTACCTTTATTGTCTCACTTGTCTATCCTTAGTGTTCCACCAGCCAAGTAGGACCCTCGTCCATGTCATTTGGCCAACCAAACTATGCTCATGTCTTGGTAAGCCAAACCTCTAACTGAACCATAAATGAAAAAACCAACCATTCATAAGTTGAGGTGG
>JZKD02S2125023.1:10879-36767 GCA_000966675.3 Picea glauca
TAATTTCTTGGAAAATTGGAGGAAATTGGCCAAAGTGGTGAAATTTTTATATTTTAATATTTGTTCAAGCGAAATCCGACTTGGGATGGGTCTAATTTGAAGCACAAGGAGTGCGTCGGCTACTTCTTTAAGTTCAAAATTCAGAGAAGAGAAATCTCTCTTTGTGAGAAGAAGAAAGGTCGATATCTATTCGAGAGGGGACCAAATCCCTCGTAGTCGTCATAGCTAGGGAAGTAGCGTGGTTGTTAACCCCTCAAGTCCTTCAGACTTCACTACTTCAAAAATTTTCAAGTCTTTGACAAAAAGGAGGAAAAATCCCCGAAGCCCCGGATTCCCGAAGCAGATCTCAATCGTAGATCTCTGGGAGGAGGGTCATTGGATCCCCAAGTGGATCGGCAATTCGACACTCTAAGAGAATTGGGTTGTGGTAGCATGGAGTAGAGTTTTCCTCGAAGATTCAAAGTCTAGAGCCAATCCATACCATTCATTTTTTGGACACATGTCCTCATATTAGCAAGTATTCAAGAATTCGACATTCGAGAGATTTGTGGTGTAGAGTGGATAAGTCTCCCGAAGCCCTAAGCACCAAAGCTTTGGAGAGAACCTGTTCAAGAGTTCACCGATTCGGTGTTCAACAGTTTGGGGTTTGGGTGGTGTTCAACAG
Source organism: Picea glauca (assembly GCA_000966675.3). NCBI lineage: Eukaryota > Viridiplantae > Streptophyta > Pinopsida > Pinales > Pinaceae > Picea > Picea glauca. Next base: position 11,544 of record JZKD02S2125023.1, read on the forward strand.
CAAAAACCTTCGAAGCTCAAAGTTTCGTATCTCTGGAGCCCCAAACCTCCAGATTGTATATGTTTGGAAATCCAACGCTCGGGTGTTTTGAAGTGTTATAGTGTAAAGTTTTCCGAAGTCCCGAAGTCATGGAGCGTCGGAGTGATGTAGCATGATGAAGTCACCTAGAGTGATGTGGACCTATTCAGAAGTTCGTAATTTGTGAGATTTGTTGTGTTATGATGAGAAGTTCTCCGAAGTCTCAGAGCGTTGAAGTCATGTGGCATGCTGATGTCACCTAGGGTAACGTGGACCCACTCTAAGCATGCCATGTGTCATCTTGTTTCAAAATTTTCACAGAACTTTTGGGCCAATTAGAAATTGACACATGTCACCCGTAGATTGGGCCATGTGTCATCTCTATATTTTCGACATGTAGTGCCCCCCTGGTGCATGATTACTGATAAGACTCAGAAAGTTCAGAGATTCAGAATTCGGGGGAAATGTTGTGTTGGGTTGTGAAATCCTCTGAAGCCTTGAGTCTTAGAGCTCCTATCTACCATTTATCTTAGCTAGGAGAATGGATCATTGATTCTTGAAACCATCAGGGGTTTACCAATTCGACGTTCGAAGGAATTGAAGTGTTGTGTTGTAAGATCTCCTTAAGCGTGAAGTTTCGAAGTACCGGAGCCCCAAATCTTTGAAGAAACATCAGTTTGAAAGTTCACCAATTTGGAATTCGGGGGAAGGAAGTGTGATCAAGGTGAGACGTCTGAAGCCTGAAGTTTTGGAGCCCTGAAGTCCCGAAGCTCCGGATAAGCGTCTTTCAGCTAAGTGCTTGTTCATAGCCCATGGTCACATGTGATTTTGGCCAAACGAAAAAGGGGCTAGTGCCCAAATTTTGATTTTTAAAGACAAAAAAGGGCTTAGAGAAGGGGCCCGTAGATTTATAAATTGTACAAACCTGCAAATAAGGGAAATTACAGAATCTTGTAAACCTAAAAAGAGGATTCAACATGGGTCCAAGATCTATTCGTCTCTGAAGAAGAAGAACAAATGTACAAGGATTACATCATAGAAAATACAATTTTTAAATACCCATAAATTTCTGCTCGAGACTCAAAATTGAGCATGGAAGCAGGTGTTGGAAAGGTCTTGAATAGTAGAATATAACTACTCATTCATAAAATTGACCTGGGTAGGAAATTTTCAGGAAAATTAGAAGAAATAATTATGATGCATTATGGAACCCAGAATGATTGAGACAGTGGAGGACATGGTCAGAAGTGTTCCTAGGATCTATGAAGCCTTGGACAACAAGCAAGCTGAGTTTCAGTCACATATGATTGAATTGGAAGCAAGCATGGAAAATCTTGGTTGGTGCAGCTGACTACAAGAAATGCACTCATGCTAATCAGGGTGCTCAATGGAATTTGGATATAAGAGTAGCTCATGTAGTGAATGATGTAGTGAGAGTCCATTCACTTTAAAGAATGCCAATGTACAGATAAGGTAGTAGAGTGTGGGAATATCTGCTCTAAAATATTGATAGGTTAAAATGATATTTTTCTGATAAAGAGAAACAAGGAGTATATTTGGAGATAAGATGTAACATCTCCAAGGATCAATCCTACAGTTTGGATATAAAACCTCCATTATTGCTATCAGAGTGCGCAGTGGAAGCATGGTATGAAGGACATAAATACGGCATGATAGAAGTTGATTATGCAAGTCAGGTTCGAATCATATGGGTCAAGACATGAGGAATTAATGGTTAATTAAGAAAATCCAAGTGCTTATATGATCAGCCAAGGAAAGGCTAAACCAATTTTCTTCAATAAAGAAATTAGTGTTAAATATCCAAGGTTGATCTAGGAGCATGATTGGAAATGTAATTTGGTCATGTAGGAGTTGGATTAGAGGGATCCAAGTAATAGTGGAATGTCGAAAATTAACATCAGCATAATATATGGGTATAAGTGTGCAAGGTAGATAAGAAATATTCTAGCATGAAGATCTCAAGTCAAGAAGAAATTCAAAAAGAAATGAATTTCTGAAGAGGAATCAATAAGGAACCATAAAGAAGAAAATGGTTCTACGCTTGGTATAGAATGCAAAAGAGATGGTACATGACAAGAATTCATCTCAAGTGGCATAGAGCCATGAGTGACATTCCTGAAGGTTTGAAGTATCACTGGAAATTATGATGATAAATTAAAAGCAATGTTAATTACTTCCAATTAATTCTATGCAGCTGGCAAGGAAGGAATATGTGCATCTTTATAGTATGTTATAGATTGGCTATGAAAGTCAAGTTTGAGGCTACTTGGCCAAGAAAACAGAAGAGAATGGTGCAAGAGACCTCAAGTGCTAAAGTATTCAGTCAGAAAATGGTTAAAGTAGTTCAGTCCCGAAAAGTAAATGGATGTTGAAGATCCAAAAGTCTATAAGACAACATGATTGGAATTATAATTTGTCTAAGTGTGAGTTGGGTTAGATTGATCCAGGATATAAATGAATATAGAAGGTTAATATTATCTTAGTATTTGGCTAGAAATGAAAAAGTAGCCAAGAGTGATTTGGCTAGAAAGTGCTCAGGGCAACAATAATCATGTATAGTGATTACAGTGAGAACACAAGAAGATTTAGGAATCTGGGAAGAATGACGACTTATGGGATTATCAAGGAAAAGTGATACAGGAAAAAGAGGTTGTTGCAATTACAATATCAACAATTATGGTATGTCTTTTTGGACAACCATACACAGAAAGAGAGAATTCTTGCATGTTTGCAAGTGTTGCTACTGATGTTGCTGCATATGGAAGGAAGAAACATAAAGCTGAAGTATTGATTATAAGACTGATAAAGGAGGCATGTGAGTGTCTATTATTATTAGCTAACCAAGTAGCATTAAATTTATTTAATGAAATTTGTTAGCACTAGGAATCACCCTTAGATTGCAGAGAAGATAAGCCCAGTACCCATCAGATAATATGTAAATGTAAATGAGTGTTTAAATGGTCAAATGGATAAGACTCAAGATAATAATTTTCTAACTCATAAATCTGGGCTAGCATGCACAAGCAATTGAGGTCTTAATTAACTTTAGTCAGTGAGTGGGAGTAAAAGTGAATAGAAGGAAGAACTTGGTAAGGGAAATGTAGAGGCTTGCTATAGACATCAGGTCTTCTAGCAGCCTAAGGAGGAAAAACTAAAACATAAGATCTTCTTGAATTCAAAGTTTAAGGAAACTAAAGAACATCATAAAAGTACTATAATCAAACATCCATCATAATACAGCTACTAAAATCCCATGTGAATCATTCAACCATGAAAACTTCAGTATAAGAGGCAATAAGATGGAATAAGAAAGTTGACTTATATTAATCAAGAAGTCTCAAATCAAGTACATAACTAGAGAACCAATATGCTTCATCAAAATATTACAATAAAGGAGCCTAGCTAAACCATTCAAACCTACTAAAGCATTTGGAATGTCTATTTATAACAAAAAGGGAAGGCAATAGTTGGAGGTGCGAGTTGGCCTTCCTCCCATGAGATTCTCCAAATTAGTTATTTCAACTAACAACTAAGCTAACAATTATGCTATAAAAAGGGAAAATGTTGGCCACTGATCCAACCAACTTTAAACTGACTTGATCTTGATTGATGCGCATCCCCTTGCATGCCAAGTGTCCTATAGAGCTTGTAAGTTGTCATCATGCTGCCAACTATCATCTTAGCCATTCTCCACATCATCAGCCACTCACAAGAATGATAACTCAAACTCCTTGATTCCAGGTACCGGTTGGCAGTGTCATTCGGTAGCGCACTGGGTAGCGAGATTTTGTAGCACCTTCACAAATTAATCAACACATTTCATATCAAAATCTCAAAAACAAGCTTGCAGAATGAGTAGTTCCTGAGTTTGTGTATCTTTGTGTGTAATTCAGTCTCTGTATGAAATTCGGTAGCACCAAAGCTTGTGTATCTCTGTGTGTAATTTAGTCTTTGTGTAAAATTCGGTAGCACCATGCCTGTGTATCTATGTGTGCAATTCAGTAGTTCCAATGTTGAACTGGTCCTGCTGAATGTGTAGCGCCCGACATAAAAACGAATTAGGTAGCACCCCATGGAATTCACAGCGCCATCATTACACTACTTAACAGATTTGGTAGCACCCTGAGAAATTAGCAGCGCCATCCCTACACCGGTATTAGGATATTTGGTAGCGTTGTAGGTAGTAGACTGATAATATATGAAAAATAGACGATTATGTAGCGCCACAGTGCTACGAAATGTCTGTGCTCTTTTTATATGAAGAGACTAATCCTTTGAAAAGAACAAAAACCTTGAGCTAAATGCATTAGGAGCCTGTAAAGCTTGTATAAGTGGAAAAAGTAATACTTCCTCGATCACTTATCCTTTCAAAAAGAGGCCATTCTAAAAAATGGAGCTCACATTCCTCCAATCACTTCATCAACATGGTACTCCTTCTTGTGAGAGGAGGACTTCCTTTTGGCACTGCAACATGTTTTCCTTTTGTAATAACAGGCTTCTTAACTGGATGTCTGCTTTTCTTCACCACTGGTTTCTCCTTTTCAATGGCAGCTTCAACCAACACATTCAAATTCCTCTGAGCCACCTCGACCTTGAATTGTTACAGCTCTACTTTGATTTTTCTGTTCTGAGACTGAAAATCTTTGTTTTGCCTATAAAGGTTCTTGAGCTCTTTATGGAGAGGAAGAGCTCTTCTAGCTGCAAATCTTGCCAAGTCAAGAGTGTTGCTGTAATCATCCATGAGCTCCTTCATTTTGATTCTTTCAGATAAACCCTCTGATTTCAAGCGAGAAACCTCCTTCCTAGATTCCCTGAGCTATCTAATCAACCTTTTGAAGGTATGATTGCTAGGTGGAGTGTTGATGTTAATAATCTCAACAGGCTTCTTCATGATTTCACCTTCATCTGTCTGTTGCATATGGGATACATCTACCATATCAACAGGATTCTCAATTCCTTTTCCCTTATCTCTCTTATTCCTTAGAATAGAAACCTTTGGTAGAACTTGTGTTTCAACAGCCTCCTTGAGAGCTGATGATCTTGTGAAAGGTTTTCTGACTTTTGTACTAGTTGTTGAAGGAGATGAAGAGAAGTGCAATTTCCTTCCTTTTTTGGTTGTGCCTTTCGTAGAGGAAGGGACCTATTCCAATTCTGGTGCAGGAGGGGGTGAAAGGTCTCTATGTGGAGAATGATAAGCCTCCTTCTCTGCTTCTTTAACTTCTTTGATGATCTCTTGGTCTTGGGTAGGGGCCATGCTCTTTCTTTTTTTGCTCGCTCATGTTGGAGAATTACTAGTGGATGGAAAAGGATTGTGTATCTTTGATTGAGGAGTGGATGTTATGTCCAGCTTCATGTGAGCAAAAATAATGAATTGTTCCCATGGAATGTTCCTCTTTCTCAGTTCTTCTAAAACGAACATTCTAATCAACCCAGAATGAAAGACACTAGTATCCACAGCCTTGGATTTGGATTGGACTCTATCTGACATTTTCCCTATGCTTCTCAACAAGTAGAAAGGAATATTCATTTCATCTTTACCAGTAAAATGAAGCAGAATCCTTATATGGTACTGGTATAGTGTATTAAACCTCCCCTCACATGTGAAGTATCTTTGGATGATATTCAGCATCTTGTCAAAATATTCAATTAGATGAATTCTTGGTACCCCTTTGGACAAGTTGTCAGTCTGATACTCTGGCTTAAGGAATTATTTGGAGAAGGTTGCATTGAAAGTCATGGATTTAAACCATCTCTCTCATGTGATAGGAATCCTTGTGGCTACTGCAATGGAGGCTTCAGACACCTCAAACTCTAGGTCTCCTACCTTAGTCTTAAGGCCATCAAAATGTGAGGCAAATTGCCTTGCCACCTCAGGATGTCTTCTCTGCATGTTTTGGCATAAAGAGAGGCAACCCACCCTTTGAAAAACTTCCATAACCATGGGCTCTACCTCAAATAAATGCATGTCTGGGGGTTCAGTTCTGACCACAGTGCCTCCCTTGTGAGACTTCTTNAATTTTCATAGACCTTTTGGGCCAATTAGAAATTGACACATGTCACCCGTAGATTGGGCCATGTGTCATCTCTATATTTTCGACATGTAGTGCCCCCCTGGTGCGTGATTACTGATAAGACTCAGAAAGTTCAGAGATTCAAAATTCGGGGGAAATGTTGTGTTGTGTTGTGAAATCCTCTGAAGCCTTGAGTCTTAGAGCTCCTATCTACCATTGATCTCAGCCAGGAGAATGGATCGTTGATTCTTGAAACCTTCAGGGGTTTACCAATTCGACGTTCGAAGGAATTGAAGTGTTGTGTTGTAAGATCTCCTGAAGCGTGAAGTTTTGAAGTACTGGAGCCCCGAATCTTTGAAGAAAAATCAGTTTGAAAGTTCACCAATTTGGAATTCGGGGGGAAGGAAGTGTGATCAAGGTGAGACGTCTGAAGCCTGAATTTTTGGAGCCCTAAAGTCCCGAATCTACGGATAAGCATCTTTCAGCTAAGTGCTTGTTCATAGCCCATGGTCACATGTGATTTTGGCCAAAAGAAAAAGGGGCTAGTGCCCAAATTTTGATTTTTAAAGACAAAAAAGGGCTTAGAGAAGGAGCCTGTAGATTTATAAATTGTACAAACCTACAAATAAGGGAAATTACAGAATCTTGTAAACCTAAAAAGAGGATTCAACATGGGTCCAAGAGCTATTCAACTCTGAAGAAGAAGAACAAATGTACAAGGATTACATCATAGAAAATACAATTTTTAAATACCCATAAATTTCTGCTCGAGACTCAAAATTGAGCATGGAAACAGGTGTTGGAAAGGTCTTGAACAGTAGAATATAACTACTCATTAATAAAATTGACCTGGGCAGGAAATTTTCAGGAAAATTAGAAGAAATAATTATGATGCATTATGGAACCCAGAATGATTGAGACAGTGGAGGACATGGTCAAAAGTGTTCCTAGGATCTATGAAGCCTTGGACAACAAGCAAGCTGAGTTTCAGTCACATATGATTGAATTGGAAGAAAGCATGGAAAATCTTGGTTGGTGCAGCTGACTACAAGAAATCCACTCATGCTAATCAGGGTGCTCAATGGAATTTGGATATAAGAGTAGCTCATGTAGTGAATGATGTAGTGAGAGTCCATTCACTTTAAAGAATGCCAATGTACAAATAAGGTAGTAGAGTGTGGGAATATCTGCTCTAAAATATTGATAGGTTAAAATGATATTTTTCTGATAAAGAGAAACAAGGAGTATATTTGGAGATAAGATGTAACATCTCCAAGGATCAATCCTACAGTTTGGATATAAAACCTCCATTATTGCTATCAGAGTGCGCAGTGGAAGCATGGTATGAAGGACATAAATACGGCATGATAGAAGTTGATTATGCAAGTCAGGTTCGAATCATATGGGTCAAGACATGAGGAATTAATGGTTAATTAAGAAAATCCAAGTGCTTATATGATCAGCCAAGGAAAGGCTAAACCAATTTTCTTCAATAAAGAAATTAGTGTTAAATATCCAAGGTTGATCTAGGAGCATGATTGGAAATGTAATTTGGTCATGTAGGAGTTGGATTAGAGGGATCCAAGTAATAGTGGAATGTCGAAAATTAACATCAGCATAATATATGGGTATAAGTGTGCAAGGTAGATAAGAAATATTCTAGCATGAAGATCTCAAGTCAAGAAGAAATTCAAAAAGAAATGAATTTCTGAAGAGGAATCAATAAGGAACCATAAAGAAGAAAATGGTTCTACGCTTGGTATAGAATGCAAAAGAGATGGTACATGACAAGAATTCATCTCAAGTGGCATAGAGCCATGAGTGACATTCCTGAAGGTTTGAAGTATCACTGGAAATTATGATGATAAATTAAAAGCAATGTTAATTACTTCCAATTAATTCTATGCAGCTGGCAAGGAAGGAATATGTGCATCTTTATAGTATGTTATAGATTGGCTATGAAAGTCAAGTTTGAGGCTACTTGGCCAAGAAAACAGAAGAGAATGGTGCAAGAGACCTCAAGTGCTAAAGTATTCAGTCAGAAAATGGTTAAAGTAGTTCAGTCCCGAAAAGTAAATGGATGTTGAAGATCCAAAAGTCTATAAGACAACATGATTGGAATTATAATTTGTCTAAGTGTGAGTTGGGTTAGATTGATCCAGGATATAAATGAATATAGAAGGTTAATATTATCTTAGTATTTGGCTAGAAATGAAAAAGTAGCCAAGAGTGATTTGGCTAGAAAGTGCTCAGGGCAACAATAATCATGTATAGTGATTACAGTGAGAACACAAGAAGATTTAGGAATCTGGGAAGAATGACGACTTATGGGATTATCAAGGAAAAGTGATACAGGAAAAAGAGGTTGTTGCAATTACAATATCAACAATTATGGTATGTCTTTTTGGACAACCATACACAGAAAGAGAGAATTCTTGCATGTTTGCAAGTGTTGCTACTGATGTTGCTGCATATGGAAGGAAGAAACATAAAGCTGAAGTATTGATTATAAGACTGATAAAGGAGGCATGTGAGTGTCTATTATTATTAGCTAACCAAGTAGCATTAAATTTATTTAATGAAATTTGTTAGCACTAGGAATCACCCTTAGATTGCAGAGAAGATAAGCCCAGTACCCATCAGATAATATGTAAATGTAAATGAGTGTTTAAATGGTCAAATGGATAAGACTCAAGATAATAATTTTCTAACTCATAAATCTGGGCTAGCATGCACAAGCAATTGAGGTCTTAATTAACTTTAGTCAGTGAGTGGGAGTAAAAGTGAATAGAAGGAAGAACTTGGTAAGGGAAATGTAGAGGCTTGCTATAGACATCAGGTCTTCTAGCAGCCTAAGGAGGAAAAACTAAAACATAAGATCTTCTTGAATTCAAAGTTTAAGGAAACTAAAGAACATCATAAAAGTACTATAATCAAACATCCATCATAATACAGCTACTAAAATCCCATGTGAATCATTCAACCATGAAAACTTCAGTATAAGAGGCAATAAGATGGAATAAGAAAGTTGACTTATATTAATCAAGAAGTCTCAAATCAAGTACATAACTAGAGAACCAATATGCTTCATCAAAATATTACAATAAAGGAGCCTAGCTAAACCATTCAAACCTACTAAAGCATTTGGAATGTCTATTTATAACAAAAAGGGAAGGCAATAGTTGGAGGTGCGAGTTGGCCTTCCTCCCATGAGATTCTCCAAATTAGTTATTTCAACTAACAACTAAGCTAACAATTATGCTATAAAAAGGGAAAATGTTGGCCACTGATCCAACCAACTTTAAACTGACTTGATCTTGATTGATGCGCATCCCCTTGCATGCCAAGTGTCCTATAGAGCTTGTAAGTTGTCATCATGCTGCCAACTATCATCTTAGCCATTCTCCACATCATCAGCCACTCACAAGAATGATAACTCAAACTCCTTGATTCCAGGTACCGGTTGGCAGTGTCATTCGGTAGCGCACTGGGTAGCGAGATTTTGTAGCACCTTCACAAATTAATCAACACATTTCATATCAAAATCTCAAAAACAAGCTTGCAGAATGAGTAGTTCCTGAGTTTGTGTATCTTTGTGTGTAATTCAGTCTCTGTATGAAATTCGGTAGCACCAAAGCTTGTGTATCTCTGTGTGTAATTTAGTCTTTGTGTAAAATTCGGTAGCACCATGCCTGTGTATCTATGTGTGCAATTCAGTAGTTCCAATGTTGAACTGGTCCTGCTGAATGTGTAGCGCCCGACATAAAAACGAATTAGGTAGCACCCCATGGAATTCACAGCGCCATCATTACACTACTTAACAGATTTGGTAGCACCCTGAGAAATTAGCAGCGCCATCCCTACACCGGTATTAGGATATTTGGTAGCGTTGTAGGTAGTAGACTGATAATATATGAAAAATAGACGATTATGTAGCGCCACAGTGCTACGAAATGTCTGTGCTCTTTTTATATGAAGAGACTAATCCTTTGAAAAGAACAAAAACCTTGAGCTAAATGCATTAGGAGCCTGTAAAGCTTGTATAAGTGGAAAAAGTAATACTTCCTCGATCACTTATCCTTTCAAAAAGAGGCCATTCTAAAAAATGGAGCTCACATTCCTCCAATCACTTCATCAACATGGTACTCCTTCTTGTGAGAGGAGGACTTCCTTTTGGCACTGCAACATGTTTTCCTTTTGTAATAACAGGCTTCTTAACTGGATGTCTGCTTTTCTTCACCACTGGTTTCTCCTTTTCAATGGCAGCTTCAACCAACACATTCAAATTCCTCTGAGCCACCTCGACCTTGAATTGTTACAGCTCTACTTTGATTTTTCTGTTCTGAGACTGAAAATCTTTGTTTTGCCTATAAAGGTTCTTGAGCTCTTTATGGAGAGGAAGAGCTCTTCTAGCTGCAAATCTTGCCAAGTCAAGAGTGTTGCTGTAATCATCCATGAGCTCCTTCATTTTGATTCTTTCAGATAAACCCTCTGATTTCAAGCGAGAAACCTCCTTCCTAGATTCCCTGAGCTATCTAATCAACCTTTTGAAGGTATGATTGCTAGGTGGAGTGTTGATGTTAATAATCTCAACAGGCTTCTTCATGATTTCACCTTCATCTGTCTGTTGCATATGGGATACATCTACCATATCAACAGGATTCTCAATTCCTTTTCCCTTATCTCTCTTATTCCTTAGAATAGAAACCTTTGGTAGAACTTGTGTTTCAACAGCCTCCTTGAGAGCTGATGATCTTGTGAAAGGTTTTCTGACTTTTGTACTAGTTGTTGAAGGAGATGAAGAGAAGTGCAATTTCCTTCCTTTTTTGGTTGTGCCTTTCGTAGAGGAAGGGACCTATTCCAATTCTGGTGCAGGAGGGGGTGAAAGGTCTCTATGTGGAGAATGATAAGCCTCCTTCTCTGCTTCTTTAACTTCTTTGATGATCTCTTGGTCTTGGGTAGGGGCCATGCTCTTTCTTTTTTTGCTCGCTCATGTTGGAGAATTACTAGTGGATGGAAAAGGATTGTGTATCTTTGATTGAGGAGTGGATGTTATGTCCAGCTTCATGTGAGCAAAAATAATGAATTGTTCCCATGGAATGTTCCTCTTTCTCAGTTCTTCTAAAACGAACATTCTAATCAACCCAGAATGAAAGACACTAGTATCCACAGCCTTGGATTTGGATTGGACTCTATCTGACATTTTCCCTATGCTTCTCAACAAGTAGAAAGGAATATTCATTTCATCTTTACCAGTAAAATGAAGCAGAATCCTTATATGGTACTGGTATAGTGTATTAAACCTCCCCTCACATGTGAAGTATCTTTGGATGATATTCAGCATCTTGTCAAAATATTCAATTAGATGAATTCTTGGTACCCCTTTGGACAAGTTGTCAGTCTGATACTCTGGCTTAAGGAATTATTTGGAGAAGGTTGCATTGAAAGTCATGGATTTAAACCATCTCTCTCATGTGATAGGAATCCTTGTGGCTACTGCAATGGAGGCTTCAGACACCTCAAACTCTAGGTCTCCTACCTTAGTCTTAAGGCCATCAAAATGTGAGGCAAATTGCCTTGCCACCTCAGGATGTCTTCTCTGCATGTTTTGGCATAAAGAGAGGCAACCCACCCTTTGAAAAACTTCCATAACCATGGGCTCTACCTCAAATAAATGCATGTCTGGGGGTTCAGTTCTGACCACAGTGCCTCCCTTGTGAGACTTCTTTTTTTGAGGTGTTTCAATGGGTCTAAAAGGAGGTCAAAGACTATGGTAGAGTGAAGGATAGGAGAGTAAATGGAGGTATACTTCAATGGGAGGATGACAATGAACAATGGTTGCTCTTTCTCTTAGGATTCTCCTTGAATTCACATTGTTCATGGCGTTTTGGAAAGAAAGAGCTACGATTTTCCCTCTCCTTGTTGTTTTATAGATCTCGAACTGAAGAATGGAAATATAGTGAACGAAATAATTGCAATGGTCTTTAAAAACTAGTTAAAAACACTCCAAACCAAAAGTGGAGGAGGCAGGGGAAAAAACAACGAAGTTCAACAATGATTTTTGGGTAGCACAATGTGCACACAAGGGGTAAATGTTTGCTTGGGAAATTCAATGCTTCGAAAGAAAGGTTAATGGGTGTTTGATAATTGAGCGCCAAGCGATAATGACTGCAAGATTTGTAGGATAAAAAAGGATAGAGAGGTATGAAGGAAGGGGTGATTTGCAAAGACAATCGCTACCAAAGCCCCAAGCAACAATTACTACCTCAAATTTGATATGCAAAGGAGGGAAACCATGGAATACCTGGAAAATGATGATAAATTAGAGTTCTACAATTGTTTAGGAGATTACCACGAACATCTTGGCTTCCAACTCCACCTCAACAACTGATCTCGTAGCGCCACTGCCAACTGGTCCGAACTGGTAGTTTTAGTAGCACCGAGTTTTGAACCTTCAAAACTTGAAAACTGTTAGCAAACTCATAAACATCAAATCCTCAAAGGAATATTTTAACAAACCATGGTGTTGAAAACAAGGTATAGATGACATCAGCGCTATGATAACGAATCATGGCAAAGAATGAAGTACATGGAGTGCTCTATGGAAACTCCTAGTGAGTTGGCAGTGCTCCTTTTTCAAAAAGTTTATTTGACAATTTTAAGAGGACAAAGGTACAACATGGAAAGGATAGGAAGGTATGAGTGGGAAGAGTGACATTTCAAGTCGTGTTGGTCATGGGATGAGTCGGGCTTGGTGTCAAGCCATGAAGTGAGTCAAATCATAAGCCAAGAAAATGAACCTAAGCCAAAAATCTATATGAGGGTCAAAAATTGAGCCAACACTCAAGCCTTCACTTATTCAAGGTAACCTAAGTAAATCACAATTTTAAGAAAGTAAATCAAAATTCAAAATCTAAAGGCTTAAAAGCTTAAAATTAAGGGCTAAAGAGCCAAGGCAACTTAGTGTGATAACATTGGCTCCACAGGGGATGGCATGCTCCCTGCAGGGTGTCAAGAACAAGTAGTTTCAGTGCCTTATCTTAGGGATATGGGGTCACTTATTCAAACAAAAATAAAATAAAATTGATATTTACAATGGCATGGGAAGCCACTCATGGCTCAAGAAGAATACTTTTTTTAGAAAATGCCCATTGACAGGGCCACCAAAAACTTCAAAATCCTCCAAATTTTGCAACTTGTAAGTGTTATTTGAAAATACCTCAGAAATTTTGAAGGGGCCAATCCACAAGGCCTCAAATTTACCATGCTTGCCTTTGTCTTGCTTGGGTGCATCCCACTTGAGTACTAGATCTCCTAGCCGGAAATCCTCTTTTCTTACCTTCTTATCAAAGGCCTGCTTGATCTTTTATTGATGGTCTTATGCTTTGTCCAATAGTTGCTCCATAGTCTACTGCACTTCTACCAGTTATTGTATTATTTTGATCATATCATTAGTTTCTCCTTGGTAGTCTTGGACAAATTTTTCCATAGGCAAGGCAAGATGAGAAGGAAAGATGGCATCAACTCCATACATAATCTGAAAAGGAGAGACACCAAGAGATCTCTTTGTTGTCACTCTATCAACCCATAAAGAAAATTTGAGCTTTGAATCCCATGCTTTCTTGTTGTCTTCTAACAGTCTTTTGATGATATTTATAAGGATCTTGTTAGAGGACTCTGGCAGTACATTCCCTTGGGGGTAGTAAGGAGTAGAATGAACCAATGTGATTTTGAACTATTCACAAAATTTGATCAATGGTTCACCCTTGAAAGATACAATATTATTAGTGACAATTATGTTTGGACAACCGAATCTCGCCATAATATCCTCATGAAAACCAATGATCACCTTGTGGGAGGCATTCCTTGTAGGGATGGCTTCTATCCACTTAGTAAAGTAATAGGTGGCAATAAAGATCCACCTATGATGACCACTTGAGGCAGGATGAATTCCCCCTATAAAATCTAGGCCCCACTGCTGAAAGGGTCATAAAGCTACCATATGCTTCAATGGAAAAGACTTGAGCTGCTGCTTTCCAGAGAATTTTTTACACTTGACACAAGCTATGATCTTTGCACAAGCATTGATGAATAGACTAGTCTAGAAATACCTAGCCCTGAGAATATTATATGTTGTGGTTCTACAGAAGTGATTCCCCCCACATAAACTATCATGAAAATCAAACATAATCTTTTGGGCTTCCTGTGGGTCTAGGCATCTCAAAATCACTCCTAAAGGATCTTTCCAATACAAGACTTGGTCAACAAGAAAATATTTGATTGATTTGAGCTTCAAAGCTCTTACCTTGTTCTTCTCCATACCATCAGGAGGATGCAACTTCTGAAGAAATAATATAATATCCTTGTACCAAGTGCGTTCTGCCAATGGAGGGTTGACTTGAGAACCTTTATCAGACAACTCAACTTGTTGATTTTCTGAGAAAATGTTGATGAAATTAACCCCCAATGCTTTGCAATTAGATTCAGCCAACAACCTAGCTAAACCTTGGCCTTTGACCAATTTGGTGGGCTTTATTTCAAGATCAAATTCAAGGATTTTGGCAATCCACTTTCTCCTTCTTTCGTCTATGTCAAGTTGAATAAGAATCTCCTTCACTGAAGCTGAAGGGACATATGCAATGACTCTTGAATGCAACACATAGACTCTGAAATCCTTGGGAGATTTAACCAAATCATAGGATTGATTTTCCATTATGTCATATTTTATTTCAGCATCCCTCAATGCCCTACTAAAAAAGGCAATGGGCTGCTCTAACCCTTCAACATTTTTCTGCAATAAAACAACTTCTACTATGTCAAATGAAGCAAAAGAAAAACTCAGAAAATCCTTGGAGTATTTAGGACTGATGAGAACAGATGCCTTAGTCAAGGCCTTCTTTATTTGATCAAATGAATTTTGAGATTCAACAATCCATTTGATTTCATTTCCTTTCCTCAACATGGTTGTAATATACTTTACCAATTCAACAAAATTTGAAACAAACCTTCTCAAAAAATTAATTTTCCCCAAGAAAGACTGGACTTCTTTCTTAGATCTAGGGAGTGACAAGGTTTGGATCGATTCTACTCTTCTTGAATCAATCCTTACCCCTTCATCTGATAAAATGTTCCCCCATAATTTCCCCTCCTTCATGGTAAACAATGACTTTTTTGGATTTAAAGAAAGACCAAATTTTATGCATTTCAGGACGACCTTTTTTAAATGATCATAATGCTCTTTATCAGATTGTGAGAACATTGTTATGTAATCCAAATAAATGACTACATATTTTTCCTTCTCTCCAATAAAGGTTGTTTCCATGGCTCGTTGAAAGGTCGCCCCTGCGTTCATCAATCTGAAAGGCTTCTTAGCGTAGATGAATGTACCCCAAGGAGTAGTGAAGGTTGTCTTCTCTCTATATTCAGGAAAGACAAAGATCTGATTGTATCTAGAAAATCCATCAATAATAGACATCCTAGATGCACTTTTCACCCTTTGTAATATGTGCTACATCTTTGGCAGGGGGTTATTATCCTTCTTAGAGCTTCTGTTCAGATTCCAGAAATCGACACAAAGTCTGATTTCTCCATTCTTTTTTCTCACTGGGACCAAGTTGGCCACCCATTCAAAATACCTCAAAGGAATGATAATCTTGGCATCCAAAATATTTTTTACCTCTTTTTCCATAATAGGAAGCAACATAAGATTTATTTGTCTCAGCTTCTACCTAAATGGCTTGGTCTCTTCCTTCAAGGGGATCTTATGTTCTATGATGTTTGTGTCGTATGTTCTGAGATATTCATATGTCCAAGCAAACACATCAACAAACTCTTTTAACAGCTCAGCATATTCAGCCCTTTGTTCCTTTGACAAGATGCTTGACAACTTAACAAATTTTGGATCATTTTCTATACCCACATTGCATTTAGTTACATCAGCATCATCAGTTGAAACTTTAACCTTTACTGCCACATCATTCCTATCGAACAATCTTTCCAAAGGAACTAGTCCTTTTGGAATATGGTTACTAGGCAACTAAACAATATGATGATTAGCAATTTTATTTAGAAAAATATCATCATGAGGGTTACTTTCATAATCATGATCTTGATCAATATGTAATGCAGAAAACTCATCAACAGTCTCAAGAAATCTTTTGATCTCAAGATCATCCTCAAACACCTTCCAATGATTGACATTTTTAGGTATAGAGGGTCTATATTTCACTTCTACATCATACTTGAGTTTAGGTGGCAAAGGGACTATGAAATTACTTGTTGAAATAGCCGAAGAATCAGCCATGGTATTCTCCTCTCTTAGAATAAATGAAATATTGAAAGCTAAGAAGAAACAGTCAACTAGATCCCACACTTCATTTCTATAAGTCCTTAGCCTAGGGTGCTTAGATTGATATAGATTTTTTATCTGATGGACAATTAATTCATCATCCCCAAACAATGATATCTCTTCAATCCCCATGTCCTTTGCAAGCCTCAAACCTAAAACAATAGCTTCATACTCTGCCACACTTTTGGTAGTTTCAAATTCTATCTTGTAGGACAAAGATATAGTCTCTTGAGTAGGTGAAACAAAGACCACTCTAGAACCAACACCTTCCCTACAAGAGGCTCCATCAAAGAACATCTTCCAAACAGAGGTGGTTGGAGGATAATATTCACAAAAAGTGATGGATTGTTTTCTGATTTCAAGAGGAGTTTCAGGAGCATCAGTGAGCTGCAATATACTCGATCCCAAGTCAATGTCAAGTGAAAAAATAGGATGATTGGTGGGGTTTTCTTCATCACTAATAATGTAGGCCAACTAAGATTCCCTGTAAAGTCTTCTATGCTCCCCCCCCAAACACATGAATGGTATCATATGTGAGGTCCATCTATAAGGTTCCCCCAAGTATTTTTATCCAAGACCATGACAAGAGCATACCAAACTTGGGGGGAACATCATCATCCATGATATCCATGACCACANATAAAGAGAGGCAACCCACCCTTTGAAAAACTTCCATAACCATGGGCTCTACCTCAAATAAATGCATGTCTGGGGGTTCAGTTCTGACCACAGTGCCTCCCTTGTGAGACTTCTTCTTTTGAGGTGTTTCAATGGGTCTAAAAGGAGGTCAAAGACTATGGTAGAGTGAAGGCTAGGAGAGTAAATGGAGGTAGACTTCAATGGGAGGATGACAATGAACAATGGTTGCTCTTTCTCTTAGGATTCTCCTTGAATTCACATTGTTCATGGCGTTTTGGAAAGCAAGAGCTACGATTTTTCCTCTCCTTGTTTTTTTTATAGATCTCGAACTGAAGAATGGAAATATAGTGAAGGAAATAATTGCAATGGTCTTTAAAAACTAGTTAAAAACACTCCAAACCAAAAGTGGAGGAGGCAGGGGAAAAAACAACGAAGTTCAACAACGATTTTTGGGTAGCACAATGTGCACACAAGGAGTAAATGTTTTCTTGGGAAATTCAACACTTCGAAAGAAAGGTTAATGGGTGTTTGATAACTGAGCGCCAAGTGATAATGACTGCAATATTTGTAGGATAAAAAAGGATAGAGAGGTATGAAGGAAGGGGTGATTTGCAAAGACAATCGCTACCAAAGAACCAAGTAACAATTACTACCTCAAATTTGATATGCAGAGGAGAGAAACCATGGAATACCTGGAAAATGATGATAAATTAGAGTTCTACAATTGTTTAGGAGATTACCACGAACATCTTAGCTTCCAACTCCACCTCAACAACTAATCTCGTAGCGCCACTGCCAACTGGTCCGAACTGGTAGTTTTAGTAGCACCGAGTTTTGAACCTTCAAAACTTGAAAACCGTTAGCAAACTCATAAAAATCAAATCCTCAAAGGAATATTTTAACAAACCATGGTGTTGAAAACAAGGTATAGATGACATCAGCGCTATGATAATGAATCATGGAAAAGAATGAAGTACATGGAGTGCGCTATGGAAACTCCTAGTGAGTTGGCAGCGCTCCTTTTTCAAAAAGTTTATTTGACAATTTTAAGGGGACAAAGGTACAGCATGGAAAGGATAGGAAGGTATGAGTGGGAAGAGTGACATTTCAAGTCGTGTTGGTCATGGGATGAGTCGATCTTGGTGTCAAGTCATGAAGTGAGTCAAATCATAAGCCAAGAAAATGAACCTAAGCCAGAAATCTATATGAGGGTCAAAAATTGAGCCAACACTCAAGCCTTCACTTATTCAAGGTAACCTAAGTAAATCGCAATTTTAAGAGAGTAAATCAAAATTCAAAATCTAAAGGCTTAAAAGATTAAAATTAAGGGCTAAAGAGCCAAGGCAACTTAGTGTGATAACATTTGGCTCCACAGGGGATGGCATGCTCCCTGCAGGCTGTCAAGAACAAGTAGTTTCAGTGCCTTATATTAGGGATATGGGGTCACTTATTCAAACAAAAATAAAATAAAATTGATATTTACAATGGCATGGGAAGCCACTCATGGCTCAAGAAGAATACTTTTTTCAGAAAATGTCCATTGACAGGGCCACCAAAAACTTCAGAATCCTCCAAATTTTGCAACTTGTAAGTGTTATTTGAAAATACCTCAGAAATTTTGAAGGGACCAATCCACAAGGCCTCAAATTTACCATGCTTGCCTTTGTCTTGCTTGGGTGCATCCCACTTGAGTACTAGATCTCCTAGCTAGAAATCCTCTTTGCTTACCTTCTTATCAAAGGCCTGCTTGATCTTTTGATGATGGTCTTATGCTTTGTCCAATAGTTGCTCCCTAGTCTACTGCACTTCTACCATTTGTTGTATTCTTTTGATCATATCATTAGTTTCTCCTTGGTAGTCTTGGACAAATTTTTCCATAGGAAAGGCAAGATGAGAAGGAAAGATGGCATCAACTCCATACACAATCTGAAAAGGAGAGACACCAAGAGATCTCTTTGTTGTCACTCTATCAACCCATAAAGAAAATTTGAGCTTTGAATCCCATGCTTTCTTGTTGTCTTCTAACAGTCTTTTGATGATATTTATAAGGATCTTGTTAGAGGACTCTGGCAGTACATTCCCTTGGGGGTAGTAAGGAGTAGAATGAACCAATGTGATTTTGAACTATTCACAAAATTTGATCAATGGTTCACCCTTGAAAGATACAATATTATTAGTGACAATTATGTTTGGACAACCGAATCTCGCCATAATATCCTCATGAAAACCAATGATCACCTTGTGGGAGGCATTCCTTGTAGGGATGGCTTCTATCCACTTAGTAAAGTAATAGGTGGCAATAAAGATCCACCTATGATGACCACTTGAGGCAGGATGAATTCCCCCTATAAAATCTAGGCCCCACTGCTGAAAGGGTCATAAAGCTACCATATGCTTCAATGGAAAAGACTTGAGCTGCTGCTTTCCAGAGAATTTTTTACACTTGACACAAGCTATGATCTTTGCACAAGCATTGATGAATAGACTAGTCTAGAAATACCTAGCCCTGAGAATATTATATGTTGTGGTTCTACAGAAGTGATTCCCCCCACATAAACTATCATGAAAATCAAACATAATCTTTTGGGCTTCCTGTGGGTCTAGGCATCTCAAAATCACTCCTAAAGGATCTTTCCAATACAAGACTTGGTCAACAAGAAAATATTTGATTGATTTGAGCTTCAAAGCTCTTACCTTGTTCTTCTCCATACCATCAGGAGGATGCAACTTCTGAAGAAATAATATAATATCCTTGTACCAAGTGCGTTCTGCCAATGGAGGGTTGACTTGAGAACCTTTATCAGACAACTCAACTTGTTGATTTTCTGAGAAAATGTTGATGAAATTAACCCCCAATGCTTTGCAATTAGATTCAGCCAACAACCTAGCTAAACCTTGGCCTTTGACCAATTTGGTGGGCTTTATTTCAAGATCAAATTCAAGGATTTTGGCAATCCACTTTCTCCTTCTTTCGTCTATGTCAAGTTGAATAAGAATCTCCTTCACTGAAGCTGAAGGGACATATGCAATGACTCTTGAATGCAACACATAGACTCTGAAATCCTTGGGAGATTTAACCAAATCATAGGATTGATTTTCCATTATGTCATATTTTATTTCAGCATCCCTCAATGCCCTACTAAAAAAGGCAATGGGCTGCTCTAACCCTTCAACATTTTTCTGCAATAAAACAACTTCTACTATGTCAAATGAAGCAAAAGAAAAACTCAGAAAATCCTTGGAGTATTTAGGACTGATGAGAACAGATGCCTTAGTCAAGGCCTTCTTTATTTGATCAAATGAATTTTGAGATTCAACAATCCATTTGATTTCATTTCCTTTCCTCAACATGGTTGTAATATACTTTACCAATTCAACAAAATTTGAAACAAACCTTCTCAAAAAATTAATTTTCCCCAAGAAAGACTGGACTTCTTTCTTAGATCTAGGGAGTGACAAGGTTTGGATCGATTCTACTCTTCTTGAATCAATCCTTACCCCTTCATCTGATAAAATGTTCCCCCATAATTTCCCCTCCTTCATGGTAAACAATGACTTTTTTGGATTTAAAGAAAGACCAAATTTTATGCATTTCAGGACGACCTTTTTTAAATGATCATAATGCTCTTTATCAGATTGTGAGAACATTGTTATGTAATCCAAATAAATGACTACATATTTTTCCTTCTCTCCAATAAAGGTTGTTTCCATGGCTCGTTGAAAGGTCGCCCCTGCGTTCATCAATCTGAAAGGCTTCTTAGCGTAGATGAATGTACCCCAAGGAGTAGTGAAGGTTGTCTTCTCTCTATATTCAGGAAAGACAAAGATCTGATTGTATCTAGAAAATCCATCAATAATAGACATCCTAGATGCACTTTTCACCCTTTGTAATATGTGCTACATCTTTGGCAGGGGGTTATTATCCTTCTTAGAGCTTCTGTTCAGATTCCAGAAATCGACACAAAGTCTGATTTCTCCATTCTTTTTTCTCACTGGGACCAAGTTGGCCACCCATTCAAAATACCTCAAAGGAATGATAAT
Source organism: Picea glauca (assembly GCA_000966675.3). NCBI lineage: Eukaryota > Viridiplantae > Streptophyta > Pinopsida > Pinales > Pinaceae > Picea > Picea glauca. The sequence continues at coordinate 32,622 of JZKD02S2125023.1, forward strand.
CTTGGCATCCAAAATATTTTTTACCTCTTTTTCCATAATAGGAAGCAACATAAGATTTATTTGTCTCAGCTTCTACCTAAATGGCTTGGTCTCTTCCTTCAAGGGGATCTTATGTTCTATGATGTTTGTGTCGTATGTTCTGAGATATTCATATGTCCAAGCAAACACATCAACAAACTCTTTTAACAGCTCAGCATATTCAGCCCTTTGTTCCTTTGACAAGATGCTTGACAACTTAACAAATTTTGGATCATTTTCTATACCCACATTGCATTTAGTTACATCAGCATCATCAGTTGAAACTTTAACCTTTACTGCCACATCATTCCTATCGAACAATCTTTCCAAAGGAACTAGTCCTTTTGGAATATGGTTACTAGGCAACTAAACAATATGATGATTAGCAATTTTATTTAGAAAAATATCATCATGAGGGTTACTTTCATAATCATGATCTTGATCAATATGTAATGCAGAAAACTCATCAACAGTCTCAAGAAATCTTTTGATCTCAAGATCATCCTCAAACACCTTCCAATGATTGACATTTTTAGGTATAGAGGGTCTATATTTCACTTCTACATCATACTTGAGTTTAGGTGGCAAAGGGACTATGAAATTACTTGTTGAAATAGCCGAAGAATCAGCCATGGTATTCTCCTCTCTTAGAATAAATGAAATATTGAAAGCTAAGAAGAAACAGTCAACTAGATCCCACACTTCATTTCTATAAGTCCTTAGCCTAGGGTGCTTAGATTGATATAGATTTTTTATCTGATGGACAATTAATTCATCATCCCCAAACAATGATATCTCTTCAATCCCCATGTCCTTTGCAAGCCTCAAACCTAAAACAATAGCTTCATACTCTGCCACACTTTTGGTAGTTTCAAATTCTATCTTGTAGGACAAAGATATAGTCTCTTGAGTAGGTGAAACAAAGACCACTCTAGAACCAACACCTTCCCTACAAGAGGCTCCATCAAAGAACATCTTCCAAACAGAGGTGGTTGGAGGATAATATTCACAAAAAGTGATGGATTGTTTTCTGATTTCAAGAGGAGTTTCAGGAGCATCAGTGAGCTGCAATATACTCGATCCCAAGTCAATGTCAAGTGAAAAAATAGGATGATTGGTGGGGTTTTCTTCATCACTAATAATGTAGGCCAACTAAGATTCCCTGTAAAGTCTTCTATGCTCCCCCCCCAAACACATGAATGGTATCATATGTGAGGTCCATCTATAAGGTTCCCCCAAGTATTTTTATCCAAGACCATGACAAGAGCATACCAAACTTGGGGGGAACATCATCATCCATGATATCCATGACCACACTTTTCATGGGAAATTGAAACAAAGTCACAACCATATCTTTCATGACCCCGAGACACTTCACTTTCCTAGAGTCAAAAGAATATAAGTCATGGTAAATTTTTGTGATTTCTAATCCAAGTTCATCCATGACTGTTTTGGGCATGAGATTGTGAGATGCCCCTGAGTCCATCAAATAGTTATGAAACACTTTATCATGTATGTTCAGTGATGTATAGAAGGGAGGGGATGAATCATCTCTATCTTCTATCAAAGGTCCTAAGATGATTGTTGGATTTTCATCTTAAAGGCTGAATGAATCAGTGGCATTTGAGGAGCGTTCAGGCTACAACATTTTGGGAAGATATTTTTTAAATTCTTCATTTTTTATCAACTCCAAAAAAGGTACAGGAATAGTGATTTTTTGGATCTCACTCTCAAAGTTGAAGGAAGATGAAGATTTCAGAATCTCCTTGGCTTCTGGGGTAGGATTCTTGACCAAAACTTGGGGGCTTTGAGCATCTTTTTCTTTGCTGCCAACTGTCACAGCCTTGGCAAAATTTTTTGTTTTGGTAGGCTGATTAGAAGCATCATTCTTTTCCTCTTTCTTTTTGGATCTCATATTATATCTATTAGGATTTTTTTTTTACTTCTCTCCCTTACTCAATTCATTTATTTGATTATCCATCAAGGATTCGTCATATGTAGATTGGGTCAAGTGGGGGGATGAAGAGGTGTCATCTACATAATGAATCTTAGGATCATTTTCTTCATCCTCTCCTTCTTCATCAACAACAAGATTGTTTTGTAAAGGAGTTTGGACCTTTTGATCATCCCTATCTTTGTTTCTTGGATCTCTTGGAAGGATCTAAGGAGCATTATTGGGTCTCTTGAAGTACCCCTGTTATTAGCATTTTGAGTATTTCTATAAGTCTGTTTTCCTTTCAGCTTTAACTTCTCCATCTTAGCAGAAAGAGATTTTACTCATTTGGTAAGTTCATCAACTTGAGGATGGACAATAGAGGAATCAGAGGTTGAGGCTTCAATTCTATTTTTTCTCTTGTCCCTATCAGATTTTCCCCTAAGTTTGTCATATGCTACTATGTTAGATTCTACCTCCAAGGTTGCATCTTGCATATGAGCTAAGGAGGTAGATCTTCTTTCTCTTAGTGGAAGGCAAAACTCAGGGTCAAAATCACTGGCATAGGTGATTTTGGTAGAGGTTTTTGTAGGATTTATCTCAGCAGGGATCTTATTGTACATTTTGTTGAATCTTTTAGAGAAGTCAAAGACAGACTCTCCCTCTTTCCTCTTTAGGGATCCAAATTCTTTGATATAATAAAAAAAGTCTTTTTTATCCCCCCACTGTCTCAACAAAGCATCATCTAAATACTCAATCCCAGCAATGGATCCAGGGGTCAAACCCTTGAACCATTTCCTAGCCTTACCATCAAGGCTCTGGACAAAGACTCTCATCCACACATCCTCATTCTCAATGTTTAGATTGTCTGCATAATTGTAAAAGGAAACAAGGTGTTCTTCAGCAGTTATGTCTTCTTCTCCTGTAAATTTGGGCATGTATTTTAGGTAATCTCCAGCAGGGAGAGCATTCATAGGCCTCGGTAAGACAAGAGGGGCATATCTAGCATCCACTATGGCATCCATCCTATTTCTAGGACGGTTATCACCTGCCATTGGATTTCAAACTATAAGATAACAAGGTGAAGAAGGATACTTGACTGTGTGCAACTTAGGAGAAAAATGAATGTAGGAAGGAGGGATTTCATTTTTCACAACAAAAGGCTGAGTCTTGGAAGAAGATGGTATAGGCTGCAAGGGAGATGGGATTTCTTCTTCTTTGGCTACATAAATTTTGATAGGAGGAGGAGTAGAAAAGCCTAAGGTAGGAAAATATTCAAGACTCTCAAGTCTGAACCACTTCACAATGCCAGGGGAGGAAAGGATTTAAAAATTTTCTTCTTTCAATTAAGGGTCAAAAGAGGAGTATTCAACAGGGAAATTTTCAAAGTCCAAATTCTTAGATACTTCAGCAGAAGGTAAAGGAAGATTACTTGATAGAACAACTGGAGTATTAAGAGTGGAATCAGGCAACTAACCAGAAGTACTTGTTGCAGTAGCAGAAAAAATATCTTGAGAAGATTTTCCCTTTTTTATAATCTTCTCTGGGTCAGCTTTAGGTGGAACCAAAGGTAGTTTTGGAGTTGGCCTCATGTGTCTGCCTTTAGGAGCCATAGCTGAAACAATGGATTCGCCAGGTGCAAGTTGCAATCTTTGATGTACTGATTTCTAATTCACCTTTAGAATCAGTAAGCTTTGTCGTTCAATCCCAGGGAAATGTCTTCAACTCATTCCTCGACAACGACACCAAGAATGTTAGAACTAGGAATCACCCTCAGATTGTAAAGAGGATAAGCCTAGTACCCATCAGATAATATGTAAATGAAAATGAGTGTTTAAATGGTCAAATGGATAAGACTCAAGATAATAATTTTCTAACTCAGAAATTTGGGCTAGCATGCACAAGCAATTGAGGTCTTGATTAACTTTAGTCAGTGAGTGGGAGTAAAAGTGAATAGAAGGAAGACTTTGGTGAGGGAAATGTAGAGGTTTTCTATAGACATCAGGTCTTCTAGCATCCTAAGGAGGAAAAACTCAAACACAAGATATTCTTGAATTCAAAGTTTCAGCAAAACTGAAGAACATCATAACAGTACTATAATCAAACATTCATCATAATACAGCTACAACAATCCCATGTGAACCATTCAACCATGAACACTTCAGTATAAGAGGCAATAACATGAAATATGAAAG
>JZKD02S2125034.1:0-27217 GCA_000966675.3 Picea glauca
ACACTTCAGTTGCACTCCTTGCAGGGACTCTGGCTCAGATAGAGAAACAATTGAAACTCATTTCTTCTTCCCTTTAGACTTCAACTCAAAACATGAAATCATATACACAACACATAAAGAAAATGTATAACATGAAGCAAACATTCACGACCGTATCATTCATCATCAATATACAGAGAATAAACAAAAAAACCATGAATTTGAATAAATCTCTTCGATTAATCCAAATATCTGTACATGGGTGTTCTTACACAACTCTCTGCATGCTCTTCTCCAATGATTCATCTTCTTATGATACAATACACAATGAGGCTGTCTATATCATGTTTCCCTCTTGTACTCTAAAACTGTCTAATCTATAATTAAATTCTATCTACCTGCATTAACTACTTTAAATTCCTTCTACCTACTAAGGACGGGAGCTAAAGGATCAAGGTCTGTTTACATCATACAAGTGTGCCTCTTCTTAATTACTCATTTAATATTTGCACAACAACTCCAAGGTGTTTTCAAAATTTGTGTTGGGATTGTCCAGTTGTCTGATTGTCTCCGCGCTGGCTTGCTTGATGTTGAAGATGCTCCTACATCAACTTGCAACTTCTTTGCTACGGATCACTGGTCCTGAACCTTCTGATATCTGATAGTCCAAATTGCATCAAGGCTTCGCGTATTGAGGCTTCGCGTATTGGGGATTCCCAAAAACAACTTCCTCCACACTTTCGGCTTCCAAAATTTCAAAACTCCAATGTCCAATCAATAGCTCTCAGTGATCCAGATCTAATGGTTCTTATCTCTCCTGATCTTGTGAATGTTGAAAGACACTCAGCCTTATCCTCTCTGTTGATCCACTGGATCCAATGGTCCACAAAAAATCGACGCTTCTCCCTCTGAGAAACTCAATTGTTCGTTCAAGTTCTCAAAGATTCTTAACCAAATCACTTGGGGTCCTTCCTCCTGATCTTTGTTTCTACAAGGTGACTTCAACCCTCATCTTCCCTCTAGAATTTCCAAGACTCTATCCCTCCTGAGTTGGATTCTTGCTGCAACCTAAAAGATTCCAAGGGATTCATGCACACACTCCTAGCAACCTTCACAATAATCTATGATTATCTGAAATATTCCAATTATGTGCACTTCTTGGGACAACAGTTCTTCAACCACTCATCTGGTTTGAAAATTCTAAGAATTCAGCTTGTCTGTGCACACCTTGCATAGATCTGTGCTATACTCACACTTCTTCTGGTATGAGAAGAACAGTATCCCTCTTGAAATTTTTTGAGATAAAACTTAGAATCTCTTCAATGCACTCCTTCCAGACCTTCACTGCACTCCTTGTAGGAATTCTCAAGAAGAGAAACAATTGAAACTCATACTCTCCCTCTCACAGAATTCATACATTCATCATGAAATCATACACACAAAGCATTGAAACAAATGCATAACAGAGTATATAAGAAAAATGTAAACATACCATTCAATATATGCAAAGAATATTCATAACAACACCATGAAATTAAGTCAAAGAATTTTTATATTAACTCAAGTGATTCTGTACAGAGTTTCTATAGAAACAACTATCTGCTTATACAACTTCTACAATCTCTATTCTCCTCTGATATCCTTTTCTACAACTCTACTCTTACAAATTTAGAATAATGATACAATATAATACATACAAGGGATATTTCTCGAGTTTTCCCTCCTACAACCTCAAGCTATCTAATTTAATTAAATCCTACAACTACTTTACATTCATTACATTAATTGTCTACAACCGTCAAATGAGAGAAATGATCAGGATCTGTGTTACAATCGCCAAAACATTTAAGAGAACTTATGTCTCTCCAGATATTACATTAATGTGCCATCCTTTTGAAATTCAAAATATCTTCAATATGTGCACTGGTGCGTGTCCAACTATCCTTCACTTTGCACGTTCTTGCAATGTTCCTGCATTATACTCCTCTAGCTAAAAAAATCATGGACTCCTATTCATGAGCTCATGCATTGTATCTCCATGTTTCTGGATATCTATTTCTCTTTTCCAAATGACATCCTCAATTGGGTGTCCCTTACACTTTATCATATATTCAAAATATCTATTTCTCTAGGTCTTCTTACCATCTCTCTAATCAATGATCTTTTCCATCTACAGTTTTTCATCTACTAGAATTTGTTTGACCCACTGAACTTCTCTTTGATTCTCTCTCCCGTCTGCTTCATTTGCTTTGTAAAGATACATATCTGCTACGTTAAATATGGGTGATATGCCCACATCATATGAAAATTCTATCTCATAATAATTTGCCTCAACCTTTCTCATAATCTTACATGACCCGATCTTTTTCATCTTCATCTTATTATATGTTTCCCTTGGGAACCTTTAGTTTCTTAGATTCACTAATACCAAATCTCCCACTTCGAACTAAATATCTCTTCTGTGTTGATATTCTCTATTCTTTTACTCCTAGTTGGAACTCTGTAACCACTCTTTAATCTTACTATGGAGCTCCTTCATCTCTGCTGCAAAATATTTCACTCCAACACTCCTGAACTCATTCTGCTCTAAGTCTCTCAAGTCAGATACTCCTCTTGGATGAATTCCATATATTATTTGAATTGGGCTTTGTCTTGTGCTTCTATTAGGTGAGTCATTATATGAAAATTTATCTTGCAGTAGAATTTGATCCAACTAACTATTATTTTTAGCTAATAAACTCCTCAACAAGGCTCCCAAGATTCAATTTACTACCTCAATCTCTCCATCCATCTGAGGGTGATACACTGAGCTAAAAGATGAATTTGTCCACATCTTTTTCCATAGTGTCCTCCAGAAATGACCAACAAATTTGGTATCTCATTCTGAAACAATACTCTTGGGTAGACCATGAAGTCAAACAACTTCTTTGAAGAATAGATTTGCAATATGTGTTGCATCACTAGTTTTCTGACATGGAATAAAATGTGTCATTTTTGAGAATTTGTCGACTACCAAGAATATGGAATCACAACCTCTTCGTCTCCTCAATAGTTCAAACACAAAATACATGCTTACCACATCCCATAGCCTCTTTTGAAATGGCAATGGTTGATATAATTCTGTATTCTATCTTTTCCCCTTTCTATGCTGGCAAATTCTACATCGGTTAAAAAAATTATTGACATTTTTCCTCATCCCTAGCCAATAATACAAACTGTTCAGTTGCGCAAATGTTTTTTCATGGCCGAAATGTCCATCCAATCCTCCACTATGCTTTTCATTTGGAAGATTTTCTCTCATAGAAATCTTCAGGATACACAATTAATTTCCTTTGAATAGCAATCCATCCTGGATCAAGTATTCAATCCATTGGCTTTTGACTCTCAGAACAGGATTCTCACATGCTTCATAAGAGTCCTTGAAATCTAAATCATCTCTATACATTTCCTTAAGGCTATCAAAACCTAAGGTCTTCACACAAAACTCTTGCAGAATCAAACATACCCTTCTCAATGCATCAACCATCAACAACCTTGTTAGCATTTCCAGAAATGTGTTTAATAAAAAAAGTAAAGTTCTGCATAAATTCAACCCATTTTGCATTTTTCTGGTCATTTTTTCCTCTTTGGTTATAAACTATAAGTCCTGGTTGTTTCTATACAAAATGAACTCTTTCAGAACCAGGTAGTGTCTCCATTTCTACAATGCTTGTATGACTACATAAAACTCTTTATCATGTGTGGAATAATTCCTCTTGGCATCGTTCAGCTTCTCACTGAAGTATGCAACTGGTCTATTGTCTTGAATTAAGAATTCTCCAATCACAAATCCACTTGCGTCACATCTCACTTGAAATGTCTTATTGAAATATGGAAGAACCAGAACTGGTTGTCTAGTTATATTCTCCTTTAACAACTTGAAACTTTTATCTGCTTCCTCTGTCCAATGAAAAGATTTATGTCTTTTCTTGACTGTGTCCATCATTGGTGCAGAAATTCCATTAAAATTTCTCATGAACTTCCTATTAAAACTGGTTAATCCATGGCGACGACCATTCTTTGATTTCTTTTACCTTATCAAGATTCATCTTCAACTTGTTTGAAGATATCATGAACCCAAAATAAATGAGTTTCGTCTTCATGAAAGATGGCTTCTTTAGATTTATCAACAACTTCTCTCGCTACAAACTCCTCATTACTAGATTTAAGTGTCTCAAATGTTCTTCCTCAGTATTACTGAAGATCAATATATCATCAAGATACACAATTACAAACTTCCCAATGAAATCATTCAAGACTTTGTTCATCAATATCATAAAAGTACTTGGTGCATTCATCAAAACAGATGGCATGAAAAGCCATTCATACATCCCTTCATTCATCTTGAACGTTGTCTTCCATTCATCACCTTCCCTCATTCTAATTTGATGATATCGTCTTTTCAAATAATTTTTAAAAAAAAACTTTTCTCCACATAAGCAATCCATTAAGTCATACATCTTAGGTAAAGGAAATCTATACCTGATCGGGATTTTATTTATATCCCTAGAGTTTGTACACATTATCCATCCACCATCCTCCTTCAGACTTAACATTGTTGGTACAACACATGGACTCAATATTTCTCTAATCAACCCTTTGTCCATAAAATCCTGGACTTGCTGCTTAACTTCTTCATTCTCCTATGACATCAATTTGGACACTACCTTGTTTGGTAAACTCGCTCCTAGTATAAGGTCAATGTGATGGCTTATACTTTTGATGGCTGACAACGAACAAGGTAAATCATCCACCTCTATATCAAGAAAATTCTCCATCATTTCCTTAATCTCCTCAGGTAGATCATATATTGAGTTACTGGTCAAGATGACTCTAGGTTTTCTCACCACAACGAACTGCATTTCTTCATCTTTCTTGAATTCATCCAAAATTTCCTTCCCACTCATGAGAAGTATAGTATTGCTTGTTTCTTCTTTCACCTTCTTGTCCTCAATTGGCAGCAACATATGTGTCCTACCATTATTTTCCAAGGTGTATGTGTTCTTTCTTCCATCACAAATCACATTCCTATCATATTTCCACGGTCTCCCCAACAAAATATGATAGACATCCATGGGAATACCATCACATAAGATATCATCATTGTATTCCCCTATCTTAAATTCAACTAAACATTGGATAGTGACAGTTACCTGATGTCCTTTTTGTAGCCAGAAAACCTTGTATAGGCTTGGATGTGCAACTATTTCCAATTCCAGCTTCTCCACCATTTATGTGGATACTAGATTATTTGTTATTCCATTGTCAACAATTACCTTTAATACCCTATCCTTGGTCTTGAAAGAAGTTATGAACAAATTGTTCCTTTGGACTGGATTCTCCATCTCTTTCTCTGGTTTCAAGAGAATTTTCCTCATAATTAAGGATCTTCCACCTTCTGCATCTTCTACCTCAACATTTCACCTTTGCACTTTTGAAATGTGAACTTCGCCTCCTCCATCTCTTTTTCTATTGGGACATTCAAAATAATTTTGTCTGATCTTTCCACAGAAAAAACACTTTATTTTACCTTCTTTGCCTCTTCCTCTTCCTTTGGCTCAAGGAAAAGTGTTCCTATCATCATATTGTCCTCCTTGTAAGATTCCTTCCCTTTCTAGGTGATTGTGAGGTTTCTTTTATTCATCCTTGGGATTCTATACTCTGTCCTGGAAAATTTCTTTGCCTCTGCTTGTACTTCTACCTCTGCCCCTTTGACCTTTCTTTCAGGGGAATTTCACTTCTTCCTTTGAAGAAATCTGATGAGAATCTTCCACATTCCTGATTGTTACCATGCTCATCTCATCTTGAATTTCATATCTCAAGCCATTCATGTATCTGGTGACTTTTTCATCATCACTCTTGCGATGACCAGCTTGGATATTGAGTTCGTAAAATTCTTCACTGTATTCCTTGACTTTCATCCCTTTCTGTCTCAAATTCTTCATTCTTCGAAACAGATTAATTTGTAATCTCTAGTTATAAATTTGGATTTCATCTTGGTTACCATCTTATCCCATCTTTTGATTCATTGTTTTCCTTAGAAACACCTATCAGTCTGTCATTCATCCCCCCACGGTGCTACATGCCCTTTTAGTCTAGTGACAACATGTTTTACTTTCTTATATTCTTCGATATCCTGATAGTTGAAGTATTTATCCATATCTCTAAGCCAATCTAGCAGCTCCTTAGCGTCTAAGTTTCCTTCATACATCGAGATGTCCATTTTTTTTCTGGCCCCTATTCTTGGAACATATTTGAGTAGACATTCTTCTACAGCATCTTTGGCTACAACTTCTTCTTCGGCTCCAGCTTCATTTTCTCTTCTGGCCTCACTGATAGCTCCAGTATTGGGTGTTCGTCTCTGTGTTGTTTCCATAGCATCCAATCGAGCATGAAGTTCTCTCATTTCCTTTTCCATGACTGGATTAGGCATGGGTCTATCTTGATGTTTCCTCGAAAAAATTATTTCAATCTATTCCACACATAATTAAAATCAAAACTTGCCTTTTATCCTCTCTTTCTTATAGAAAACAATGATTGTAAGCTCTGATACCACCTGACGTAGAACTCCTACCTCAGTAGAGTCTACGTGACCTCCCAATCTTTGGATATTCCTATTCCCTGAGATGAAATGGTTATTTAGTTTCCACTAGAACCTTCAATGCATATAATACCACAGGTCCTTATTAGGAGTTACGCCTATGTGAACAAGAACTTGGAGCGAACCTCCACTCCACTTGACCAACCGACGTGACCACTGTCTTAAACCGAAAAGGTGTTTTCATATCTCTTGACTTCTTGATTTGTATTGTGAGTCCCCCCGACTCCTTCAAGTCCTAAAACCCTGAAAAGGGATAATAATTATTTACCTCCTCCCTTGTGCTTCCAACATATGACCTCCAATCAAGTCCTAGGGCCTCTCATCCGAGCGCGTTGGGATTTTGCGACTCATGATTTCTCGATGTGACTCTTCTACTTTTTCCCAAATTCTGAACTCATGAATTCCTTGCTACATATCAACAGTCCTGAACATCCCGAGATCTGATAGTTTAGATCGTGTCGGGACTTCGTGTATCAGGGGTTCCCGAAAATAACTTCCTCCACACTTATGGCTTCCAAAATTATGAAACTTCAATATCCAATCAACGAATATCGTTGATCAAAATATAACGACTGTTATCTCTCCTGATCTTGTGAATGTTGAAAGACACTCAACATTATCCTCTCTTTCGGTCCAATGTATCCCACGGTCCACGAAAAATCAATGCTTCTCCCTCTGAGAAACTCAACTATCCATTCAAGTTCTCAAATATTCCTGACCAAATCACTTGGCATCCTTCCTTCTTAGCTTGGTTTCTGTGAGGTGACTTCAACCTGTGTCTTCCCTATAGAATTTCCAAGAATCTATCACTCATGAGCTTGATTCTTGCTGCAACCTCAAAGATTCCAAGGGATTCATGCACACACTCCTTGTGGCCTTCACAATAATCTCTGATTATCTGAAATCTTCCAACTCTGCACACTCCTTGCAACAACAGTTCTTCAACCACTCATCTGGTTGCAAAATTCTAAGATTTCAACCTGCCTGCGCATAGCTTACACGGTTTTGTGCTATACTCACACTTCTGCTAGTATGCGAACAATGGTATCCCTCCTCAGCTTTTCTTAGGTAAAACTTAAACTCTTGTCAATGCACTCCCTATGGAACTTTACTACACTCCTTGCAATAATTATCAGGAAGAGAAATAGTTTAAACTCATACTCTCCCTCTCATAGAATTCATACATTCATCATGGAATCATACACACAAAGCATTGAAACAAATGCATAGCAGAGCATATAAGCAAACTGTAAACATACCATTCAATAGATGCAAATAGTATTCATAACAACACCATGAAATTGAGTCAAATCATTTTTATATTAAGTCAAGTTCTTCTATACATGGATTCTATAGCAACAACTATTTTCTTATACAACATCTATAGTCTTTGTTCTCCTCTACTCTCCTCTACTCTCCTTCTCTACAACTCTACTCTTACAAATTGAGAATAATGATACAATAAAATACATAAGAGGGAGTTTTCTTGAGTTTTCCCTCATACAACCTCAAGCTATCTAATCGAATTAAGTCCTACAACTACATTACATTCATTACATTAATTGTCTACAAACAACAGATGAAATAAATGCTCAAGATCTATGTTACAATCCCCAAAATAATTAAGAGCACTTATGTCTCTCCAGATATTAAATTAATGTGCCATCCTTTTGAAATTCAAAATATCTTCAAGATGTGCACTGGTGCATATCCAACTATTCTTCACTTTATGTGTGCTTGCGATTCTCGTGCATCATAGATCTATGAGCCAATTGAGTACCCAAACAAGAAAATAATTTTGCAAAAAATATCCAGTGAAGATGGGATCTCTATTACTTCCAATAATCTTTGGGATTCCATGTATATTTTGAACTGTCTCCATGAATGCGGTGGAAACTATACTGGCTTTGAAAGGATGAGAGTGTGCACAAAAGTGTGCGTACTTGGTCATTCTATTGACATTCACCATGATGACACTCTTTCCCTCAGAATTCGGTAACCTTGTGATGAAATCCATGGAAACCTCCTCCCAACGCTGACTTGGGATGGATAATGGTTGTAAAATACCTGGGATCTTAATTTTTTCCACCTTTGTTTGTTGGAAAACCAAACATTCTTCCACAAACATTTGAACATCAATTTTAAGTCCATCCCAAAAAAAATTCTTCTTGACCCTATGGTAGGTTTTCAAAAATATCGAGTGCCCTCCTATTGGAGAGGTGTGCAATTATAATAGTAACTTTTGTTTGAGTTGAGATTTATTACATAAATATAAGCGATCTTTGTACCATAGTGAATCATTTTCCCATGTAAATGTATCTGATGCATTGGAATCCTACTGCAACCTTTGAGTGAAAGTCCACACGTTTTCGTCATTCTTCCATTCATCCCTCACTTATATTATCCAATCGGGTTGGATGATCAAGATAAAACATAGAAATGCCTCAGCATCTTCATCGTTTCTTGAGAGTACATCTCCCAAAACATTTTGCATCCCTTTTTTATAGATGATTTCAAAATCATAACCCAACATCTTGGTAACAATTTTTTTTTGTTCTTCTGAAGATAGCCTTTGCTCCAAGAAGTATTTAATACTATCATGATTTTTTTTACCTTGAAGTGCCTACATATTAGGTAAGAGCACCATTTATTCAATGCATGTAGTATTGCCATAATTTCCTTATAATAAATGGTTTTTTCTAAGTCTTTTCCCTTGAGTGGTCGAATTTCAAAAGTAAGGGTCCTTCCTTCTTGCATTATAATAGCACCAATGCCATTTCTCGAGGCATCACATTCCACAATAAAGGTTTTTGTGAAGTCTGGTTTGGTCAAGACAAGAGCTTTGCACGTCACCTCTTTAAGTTGTTCAAAATCTTGAGTTGCCTCTGGAGTCAATGAAAATTCATCCTTCTTAGTTAATTTTGTTAAAGGTGTTTCTATTCTTCCATAGTTCCAAACAAACTTGTGGTAGTAACCTGTCAAACCTAAAAATTGTCTAAGATTCTTCAACATTTTCGGAATTGGTCAGTCAATCATTGCCTTAAGCTTGTTAGGGTATACGTTGACACCTTCATGAGATACAACATGACCCAAATACTTTACCTCATTCACCCAAAAGAAATATTTAGATGGTTTGGCATATAGTTGCTTCTCCTTTAGTATCTATAGCTCCTTGTGAACATGTTGCACATGATCCTCCCAAGACTTGTTATACATTAGTACATCATCAAAAAATAATAACACAAATTTTCAAAGGAAGGGCTTGAAAATGGAATTCATCAGCCCTTGGAATGTGGAAGGTGCATTCGTAAGGCCAAAATGCATGACCAAAAATTCATAATGGCCTTCATGAGTTTGGAATGTTGTTTTTGGGATACCCTGAATGAGGATTCAAATTTTAGAAATAGATTGCTCCATGTATTTGATCTAACAATTCATCAATGATGGGAATGGAAAAATTATATTTAATAATGATCTTGTTGATCTCTCTATAATATAGACAAATACAGCATGATCCCTCTTTCTTGAATACCATTACTAGTGATGCAGAGTAAGAGCTTTGGCTAGGTCTAATAATGTCATCCTCTAACATTTCTTCAACCATATGCTCAATTTCACTCTTCTGGGAATAAGGGTATCTGTAAGGCTTGATGTTAGGAGCAACACTCCTCGGAATTAGGTGAATAACATGATCATTATTTCTAGTTGGTGAAAGACCTTTGGGAGTATCTTCAAATACTTTGGAATTATTATCAATGGTCCCTTGGAGATCTATGGGAATTGATGTCTTAGTTGTTTGAACATCTAGTGAGCATAGTTGTACAATTACAGCCTAATGCCCCTTTTTCAATATTTTTTCCATGTCATTAGAGCTTATCACCCAATTGGCTTTCCATATGATACCCCTTAACTCAATTTATTTTCCTTCCAATGAAAATTTCATGAAAATTTATTGAAAATTAAAGGCCACTGTTACTGATGATTGTAACCATTGGACTCTTAGTATGACATCAACAACACTCATGGGTATATAAATAATTGGACTATTCATTACATATTCCCCCATAGTAATATTGACCTTATTGCATTTTTTTGAGCAATTGATAGTTCATCCATCTTCAATCATTACTTGAAACTCCAGCGGTTGATATATAAATAAATTGAGCTTTGGCTAATTCATAGTGAATGCAATTATGAGTACTACCAGAGTCATTTAGGGATATTACCTTTTTATTTTTTATATATCATTCAATCTTGAGGGTTTGAGGAGTGCGAAGTCCAACCAATGCATGACATGATATCATAGGAGTTAATTCTTCGAAATAAATCTCTTTGACATTTTCATCTTGAGATGTTTCTTGTTCTTGTTCTTGTTCTTCTTCCTCTTCACAGTCTATGTAGATTAATTTATTCTCACCACACTTATGTCCTTTATTTTACTTTCTATCACAATTAAAACATAAACCTTTTTTTTTTCTTTCCTCCAATTGTTGAGGTGTCAAACTTGTAGGTTGAGGTGTTTTAGAAGAAGGAACATTATTCTCTCGATATATGTTAGGAGTGGTCCTTGTAGTATACATAACCATATTTTTACTTTCAACATTTCTTGCCACCCTAAATGCATTCTCCAATGATTTGGTTTCCCAAAGGCAAACCTCATGTTGAATGTTATCCTTTAAAGTTCCTATGAATACATCAATCAGGTGCCCATCGCAAATATCCATTACCTTTATATTCAATCTTTGGAAGTTGTCAATGTGCTCTGCAATTGAACCCTTTTTCTTGAGATTTATCAATTGGCTAAAGAAGGTATTTCTCCTTGTATTCTCATAGTGTCCTATCATTTATTCTATGAAAATTGTCCAAGTGACGAGTGATTTGCGAGAACAAATCCATCAATGCCAAACAAATGGATTGGGTTCTAAACATAAAGAAGCAATTCATACCTTTTTTGTATGTGAAACACCATATAGATCAAAGAATTGATCCATATGAAGTATCCATGTGATTGTATCCTTGCCATCAAACTTCCTCATATTGATATCGGGAAATTTTTTGGTCTTCAACCCAAAGTTGGAGTTTCTCCATTCTTGATTCATTTTCCTTTTTTCCTCATTATGAATTTCATGGGATGCATTTTCAATTTTAGGTGTCCTCTCTATTAGAAAATTTTTCAATCCTTCCATGATCTCCCATTTTAAACCATCCATCTTAGTATTTATTGCCACCAACTTAGCTTCACTTGAATCCATCATCCCTTGTAGTTCATATTTTGTTAT
The DNA here is from genome assembly GCA_000966675.3 of Picea glauca. Taxonomy (NCBI): domain Eukaryota; kingdom Viridiplantae; phylum Streptophyta; class Pinopsida; order Pinales; family Pinaceae; genus Picea; species Picea glauca. Next base: position 11,899 of record JZKD02S2125034.1, read on the forward strand.
TGTCTTCTTTTGTAAGTCATTTATGTCCCTGTGCATTTATTCACCTTCATCAAGACTCCAAGTAGTATTGTCTCGAGGCTAAATTGTTGTATAAGTTCCCTTTTTTGGTGGCATGTTTGCTAAGTATCACTTTTAAACCCTGATTTCGAGGTGGTTTCACTGGACAATCTTTCTTCTGTTGTATCTCCAAAATTTTGGCCCCTCTGGATATGAAAATTTCTTTTTGTAGTTCACTGATATGTCTTCTCTACAATGCCATATGTCTGATCAAAATTAGACGTTCCAAATGGAAGTTATGGTAACTTTAGCAAACATTGCTGATTTTTGTCCCTTCTATAGAAGACATAAATCCAATGGAAAGCATCCAAATGAAACTCCATGATGTTGAGGTGTGTGAGGAATTGATTGATGCCAGTCAATACCATATCGAACTAGGTATTCTTCAAAAGGATGATTTACATACTCACCACCATTTTTTGATTTCAATCATTTGATGGGCCGACAACATTTATTTTGAGAAAAGGCCCAAAACTCTTTTAAATTTTCAATGTAACATCCCCTTCTACCGAGAAAACTTTTATTGACTTATTCTTTGAGGATGCGTGTGTGCAAGTGATCCAGTTATGGTACATTATGATTTTTTTCTGATTATGGGTTATATATGATGATGATGATGTATTGTGACTTATTTTTATTTTGATGTATATGTATTGGAAGATTCTATTGATGAGTTTCTTGAGTGTGTGAGACGTGTGACAGGTTATGGATGTTGATGGCATCAATGGACTTCCTTGGACTCTAGATTGACTCAAGGAGTGGATTTTATTTTGTTTGAGTATTTCATTTTATGCACATGTGACATATTATTGATTACAATATTATTTATGTATATGGATTATTGAAACTATTTTTTCCAGTGAATGCAGGCTTGATGATGATTTCTAATCTGATTCACATAAGGGGTAAATGGGCCATGCATAGAAACTAGACATTTGAGGGAGAGTTGTTGTAGCGTCTTTGTCAGAGGCTACTAACACTCATGTCGTGACCTGAATTGTAGGTTAATTATTACCTAGTTCAATATGTTCATGATGTCTCAAGGGAAGACTAAGACAATCACTCACGAATATTTCTAAGGCATGAGCAATAAGGAGAAATCATTATTCGTTAAAAGCCCCTAGTCTCTCACAAGGTCGATCAAGTGGATTGTTGACTCCAAGGGTCGGAAAAACTTCCAAAATTAGTCAAAGGCAAGTGGAACCCTTGGAGCATGAAGGTGCATCTTGAAGGGCATGTCACATAATTAAAACATGAGCCAATAAATCTAGGTGGCCTAGAAAACATTGAAATATTTCGACCTTGTTAGAATAAAATAATTATTTAATTAGTAATTATAAATCTAGAAGCCTAACAAGAGTCTAACCCTTAGTCTATTTTTATTAAGGGACTAATTAAATTATTAAATAAATTTAAAGTAATTGAGATAAAATCAAACTATAGAAAAAAAAGGTTAATAAAAATCTAAAAGTTGGATAAAATGCACGTGGGTGCATGAAATTAATAAATTGGAATTAAAAATAGAAGTAAACAATAATATGAGACAATAGGTATACACATAGAGCACTATTCTAATGTACCCCAAAATTTGCTACTAAAAATGTTACTATAGTCTTATCATCAATGATAGTATATATTGGACCAATGTTTTCAACCAATCATTACTCGACTCGTTACTTTGATTTGAACTTAAAAAAAAATTCAATAAAACTAAACTATCCATAAGAGAGGAATACTACTCTAACCATAATGATATCTTCTCATTTCATTCTTATATTATTCTTGTAATGCATAAAAGTTTTTCCTCCATATTAGTTTAATCCTAAACTAGAAGGAATAAAAACCTGACCACAACTTATATCGTTTTATGCTATTCTATAGTGCATAAAGGTTAATCACATATTGAATTTGTTTTATAATATAAACAAGAGACATGCTAAGCCTAACCAAGTGGACCTAATACTTTTCCCAAGGGTCGCGACTATGGAACCACACGTTGAAAATAAACCTGCTATAGATTAGCCTAACTCCAACACATGTAACACCATAATATAATACCATCTCTAAGTTCCACCACCCCACAATGTAATGGATATGGGGCTCTTTATGAACTTGGTAGTTCAAAATTCAAAACTGTGCTGAGATTTCTGGTGCTCTTATTTAAGTGCATCAAAGGCGTACCATGCTCTTAATAAACGGTTTACCTATCATGTACCTGTGGGTTCTAATGCTCCAGGGATCTAACCAAGGTAGGATCTCCACTTCACTGATTTCACATGGAAGTGGGTGGGGGGGAGCGCATACTTTTCCACTCTTCCATTATGAACGATGATTTCGAGGCACCATTATGCTAATTGCATTTGACCTCCTTTCCCTGTTCTTCGACAAACTTTCCACCACAACGCTACTCTTTGTGACATGGTTACACTATAGAGTTAATTCCTGGGCATATATAGATGCAAAAAAATGCCTTTAAGAGAGATTACATGCTTTGAATGGTGAGGTAAGTCTTATGTGCATTGATAATGGTTTCGAATGAATTCTAGGTAGAATGTTTTCGTTTTCCTTTGTGAGAATTATTCAGTCTAAATCATTTTCTTTCTGAGCAAGAGTTACAGTTAAAAAGTAATGGGTGATATCAATATCTTTTAGGTACCTGTATCTCTCTTCTACACTCTAGGCATAACCCGAAAAATCTTTGATGCCTCCCTAACTCATGAAGGTCTTAACACCACCCATAGTAGGTAGTTATACTCCTGTGTTTAGTTGTATTTTCTTGGATTATGCGCTTGTTAAGGGATTTTGTAAGCTACACAGAAGAGGTTTTGTGTAAGGGAAGGAGGCTTTGTGTATGCATTAGTTTAATCTTGAGTCTTTTCATACAACCTCCTCTTAATTATGATTAAGGTCCAATACCCAAATCCACTAGATAACAAATTTTCTTAGTTCGCCCATTGAATATCGTTTTTGTGTTCCCTTGTTGTTTCCTGAACATGACTGTAAACCTCGACACTTTTTGTATTTACAACTACGCAATAAACTTGACATTTCGTGTAGTTTCCCTATATTATAGGGCCTGTTTTTTCTATGTGGAAACGTTTGATAAGTCTGACTCCTTTAAAATACTACTGTTGTCTCTGTAATTATTTATTTGATTGTTTATTTTCCTATGTTAAAGAGTCTGATTAAACTGTGAGGAAACATTAAATATTTTTTCCCTTTTGATTGTTATTACTATCTCTATAAATTAGTCTCTATAATGAATCTCTGTAATTATTATTTGTAATTTGTTTCTGTAATTACTCTCTGTGATTATTCTTTGCGTCTAGTTTAAGTAATTACTCCCTATAATTTGTCTCGATAATTACTACATCTCTATAATTGATTCATTTGAATTCTTGTGGTAATGTGTTCCTACTATAATTACCTCTGCATCAATTAACTTTGCGGTGTCCTCTATTATTAAATATCTCACGAAGCACATAATGGATTGACCCATAATTGAAAATCTAAAGGATCTATGTTATTTGTATCTGGTTATATTTTGAATTTAATTATGTGGATACGAGTTTTGATGATGGGTCTCTTTTCTTCCGAGGGAACCCATCAATATTTGATGAGCCTCCTTGTCCTCCCATACCATGGATGAACTTACTCGCAAAGGAAAACGACTGAAATTAATTCCAGGCCAAAGATAAGTCACACTCTTCCTCTCTTTTACTTATTTCTTTTTCCTTCCAGTAATTCTAGGATATAGTAATATTTTGTTTTTCCCCTTTGTGGGTTAAAGAATGTATGGTTCTTATTCAAATAAAGGAGTGTTTCCTATAACAAAAAGTGATATTCCTGAGAAGGACATCTAGTCCCTTAGATTGCACATCTAAAAAACTTTGGTAGTTGTCCCAAACCATAGGAAGGGCACATTTATGAGATGGAGCGCCTCACTATTGTGGGGAAGAAAAAATAGATGAAAACCAATGCCGGCATGGATTGAGGTTATCCAAATGGATAGACTATCTTAGTATCATTCCCTAGGACCAAAGTGAGAGTCTTAGTGAATCCATTGAGGAGGTCACAGTTCTTTCATTTCCGACAGTTGAAAAGAAAAACCCAACAAGGCTGCAAAACCCATATGGTGCGCCCCTCCTTCTTGCCTTGTGTAACTTGTAGTAAGAGAAATTACACCTAAGAGATTTAATATAAGAAGGGATAGGATAAATATAAGAGGTGGAATCATTCACAAACATGAAGCCATTGAGAAAGGTGCACTGGCTTTTCTGAGCACACACTAGATAAAAAAAAGAAAAGAAACAAAGCAACTATTAAACAATGAGAGAAAACAGAGAAGATAGGTTTGGAAAATGAAAATATGCTTGTATTAGAGATAGTTTCACCTTTTATAATAAGGGATAGACTTATTTACATAGTATGTTCTCTAACACAATGAAATAAAACATAGCCTAGGTTAACATGTGTGCCCTAGGTTGAATTTCCCCTTGGTGGCCCAATTCCTCCATGTTTAGATCTGGAAGCGTCTCGACTTCCATGAGAAGATGAGGAAAGAGATGGTGCACCACTTCATATGTCATCCACTTTGCTTGAGATGGACTTTTTCCTTGGCATGCCACAAGGTAGGAGGTGTAGGCCTGGTGCCTTGTAGAATGAGTCATGGTGTCAAGTAGTGTGTCTTTGGACAAGGGGAGTTGGAAGTTTAGGATATTGTACACCAGGTGTGTAATTGTGACTTGTTCCTCCATGAGGGGAGGCTCAAACAACTTTAGATGGTTTAGATTGATGATATTGTGTATCCCAAGATGGGGGGAAGATCCAATCAATATGCATTCTCCCCAATGTTTTCTAGAATGTTATAAGGGCCATATCTGATTGGAAGAAGTTTATGATGCTAGCCTTTGAAGCGTTTCTTATCCAAATGTAACTAGAATCTATATCAAGGATGAAAGGACATGGAGGTCCTTTGTTTTTCATGCCTTTTATTTTCACTATCTTGAGTTACTTGTAGTTTTGTTGTTACGACAATGTGTCATTGTGCAAGTTGTTGAAGAAACCGATGGGCTGAGTGTTGTTCTTGTTGTTGATGCCCAATACCTCGGGGATATAAAGTGATGGGAAGATCAACTCGTGATGTTGGTTGGAAGCCTAAACATACTTAAAATAGGGAGAACCCAGTAGAAGAGTGTGTGGCCTTGTTGTAGCTATGCTGCAAAATATGTAAGTAGTTGTCCCAATGTTTGTTGTGCGCAAAATGAGTTCGGAGAGAATCCACCGATACTCGGTTTAATACCTCTGTTTGGATATCCATTTGAGGATAGAAGGTGGTAGAGAACTTTAGTTGACACCCCATTAGTGCCCATATGGTCTTCCAAAATGTGTTGAGGAAGCACAAGTCTCTGTCTAAAATGATGTTGCATGGTAGGCCAAAATGTGGCCATACATGTTGGAAATACAACTCCGTTGTTTGTGTTGTTGTAGTAGTCTTTGTGCATGGAATGAAAAGAGCAATTTTTATAAAACAACATACCACTACCCATATTACATCATGTTTCTTTTGGGTTGTGGGTATTCCTCTTAATAAATTCATAGAGATTGACTCCGAGGGCCAAGAAGGGACATGCAGTGGTTGGTATAAGCCATGATTTCTATTGGATCGATGGGATTGGGAACATAATTCACAAGCTCTGATGAATTTCTCAACTTGGGGTTGCATAGAAGGCAAAGAGAAATGGAATTGTAGATGTTAGAGAGTCTTTTTGGTACCAAAGTGGCCACCATAGGTTGATGCATGAGCCTCTTTAATGAGAAAGAGAAGATCATCTGAGTGTGGAAAACAAAGCAAGTTTAATTTGTATAGACATCCATACCAGATGGTGTAGTAGAAGAATGGATTTTGATTAAAAATAGTGGGATTGTGTAAGGAAACCCAAATATTTGAAAGATTTAGTCAGTAGCATACTGATATTTCCATGTATCATAATTAGCACAACACACCTCTAAAATTGGGAGAACTGGAATTGGTGGTCTGCTGAGTAAATCAACCATTTTATTAGAAGTTCCCTTCTTATATTGGATTACCAAATGAAATTGTTGAATGTRGGATGCCCATTTAAGATGCYTTTTCTTCTGAATCTTAGACTRTGAATTAATGAAAATCATTGGATGATGGTCYGTATGTAGAATAGTCTCTTYAACCAGAAAATAATGGTGCCATTTCTTGAGAGCTTCGACCAAGCTATAAAATTCTTTGTCATAAGTACTATAATTTYGMTTAGCCTCAGAAAGAGTTTATGAGGGATAAGAAATGGTTTGGCCTCCCTGTTTAAGCWTGACACCAATGGAATACTATGAGGCATATGAATCAATCTCAAATGGTTGAGAGAGGTCTGGAAAATGCAATACTAGAGATGARCATAGTGCCTCCTTGAGATAAACAAAGTGATTGGTATCTTYGTTAGTCCAAATAAATATGGAATGACTATTAGATASTTGATGAAAAGGACGAGACATCTGAGAAAAATGYAGAATAAACTTATGAAATAAGTTGATACCACCCAGGAATMRTTTTACCTCACTCACCAAAGAAGGTTGTGGCCATTTCTTTAAGGATTGGATGTAGTCCAGATCCGATTGAATAAATTTTGAGTCTACCACGAAGMCAAGATAAKGAAATGAACTTTGGCCAAAATAAGACATTTTTTCCTTGACTTGTAACTCGTGCTYTCTGAGTATTTGGAGAACTTGGAATACATGCTACATGTGGGTGTCCCATGTCTTACTGAATATTAGAATGTCATCTAGGTAGATGACCACAATGCAATCCAAATTKTTTYTGAAGATATCATTGATGAGCCGCATGAACATGGTTGGTGCATTAGTCAGGCCAAAGGGAATGAATTTCCATTCATAAAGATCGAATTTGGTCTTAAAAGTTGTCTTCCACACATCATTCGGGTTCATTTGAACATGATGGTAGCCTGCTGTCAAATTTAATTTAGTGAACTACTTATCTCCTTGGAGGTTGTCAAGTAACTCCTCAATCTGGGGTAGGGGGTAATAGTTCTTTACCATGTCTTTGTTAAGGGCCCAGTAATCAGTGACAAGGATCATTTCTAAGGTGTGTATTTTTGGTATTACAAAGGCGATATAAGCACAAGGAGCAGATGATGGTTGAATGTGACCGAAGTTGATGATGTCAGTCAATTTCTTCTCCATTTCCTCTTTTTCTCATGGGGCCAACTGGTAAGTGGGTGCATTTGGTAAGGCATACCCTAGGATGAGGTGAATAGAATGGTGTATATGGTGAGAGGGGGGAAGGCATGTAGGAGTATGGAAAACATCGAAAAATTCTTCCAGTAGAGGAGTCATTGCTTTGGGAACTAGATGTGTAGTATTGTTTGGTGGTATTGGGTGCACCAAATAGAGAGACACACTGATTCAGATGGATATGAGGGTTTTTTTCTTTGGTAGAAGTGTGTTTGTGTGTTTTTTCTGTTAGGATATAGGTTTGGCCATATTTTGTAAGTTTATATTGGTAGGACTGAGCCATATAAATGAAAATTCTTTGGCCTTGGTAGCATAGTCCAAGAAGTAAGTCTCCAGAATCCAACGGCGAGACATCATAGAGGACAATATATTTAAATTGGCCTATGGAAAAGGTGACTAGGCAACATTGAGATACTAATAGATGAGGACCATCCTTTTGAACCTATCCTAGATGATAGGGTTTTCGATGCGAAGTAGTGACCAGATGAAGGCGGCTCACTAGGTCTTGGGACACCAAATATTTCTAGATGTCACTGTCCATGATAAGTAAAGACAATGAATTTTTGATTTGGAAGTTGTGAGTTAAGAGGGGTTGGGTTAATTGCTTCAGATATTATATGGTCACTAAAATCAAAGAGGGATCTACTTTGATGTGTTTTTCAAGAAAAACTTCCTCATTGTCTTCGACTAGTTGAGAAGCAGTAGGCTCAGTGACTAAGGTTTTGTTGGTTTTCAAAGATTTGAGAACTCGAGAATCTGAAGTGTTGTGGGAGTTAGTCTTGTTGAAGGAACACGAGGGGGCATTGGTATTTTTATTTGGAGAATGAGTAGGTGGGAAGTAGGATGAAGTATTGGAGGTGGATGTTTGAGAGACAGAGGGATGGGACTGAGGCGTACGACCCCTAGGAGTTATTTTCCTTTCTATTTCCAATGCTCTATGAAAAAAATTGTCTAATGTATGTTTTTAAAATAAATCTAATTACCTACAGAATTGAACCAATAACCCAAAAATAAAGTTAAGTATTAATACCTCTTGTGGGTCTCAAATGTGGAGAAACAGGTGCATTTTGGAGATGTAGTCAATGTATGATAGCACTCCTTGTGTAGGGAGTTTGCGGAGCTCGTTCCATCTGATCCATAAATATTGTAGGTATCCAAGTGGGTAGAAACGGTTTCTCAAGGCTTCACAAAGTTGAGCCCACATTTTGAGTGGTTGAGAGGCAAAGGATCCTGGAGCATCCTCAGTCTCTACCATGAATGTGGTATTTTCTTTCTCTGTATCCTACCATTTTTGGGAAAGTCCTTCCAATTGCAAGGAAACAATATAAAGTTTTATTTCTTCAGTGAGGCCTGGGAATGTTTTGAAATATTTGGAAAGGATACGGATCCATGAATCCATAGCTTCTCCATTGGTTTTCTTAGAAAAATTACGGAGATGGATTTGTGTATCCAACTGGAGGGGATCTAGATTATTTTTCTATTGCATTCTCAGTAACTCATTAAGGATAGAGGTGAGGCCTTGTACATGATTTGAGGTATTTGAGTCTGATTCCACTGGCAAGGGATCTCTTCTAGGATGCATCTTGAGGCAAAATAAAGTATTCAAGAAAAACTTGGCTTTGAAATAAAATTTGGGTCAAGTTCTAGTGGGGGAACATAGTGCATAATACTTTGGAGCAAAGGGGGAGAGATATGTAGGCCAATAGATAGATGAATATCCTCTCTTGGTCGTGGATATCTATGTGCCCCTTGGGATATGAGACTTTTGCAGCCACCGGTATTGAAAAAGAAACCCTGATAAGGGTGTGATCTAGACTGGAAATCATGAAAACTTAAAAAAAATTAGGCTCATACTCAAGATCTGAACATTCTCCTTAGATATTGAAGCTCTAATTCCAATTGATTTTCTTGATAAGGAAATCTATTCCATTATATTCCACATCTAAAATCTTCTAACAGCTGCCCCAAACTCCAGGAAGGGCACATTTCTGAGATGGAGCCCCTCACTGTTGCGGGGAAGAAAAAATAGATGAAAACCAATGTTGACATGGACTGAGCTTATCCAAAAGGATAAAGTATCTCAGTATGATTCTCAAAGACCAAAGGGAGAGCCTCAGTACAACCATTGAGGAGGGATAAATTCTTTCATTCCAAACAATTGAAAAGAAAAATGCAGCAAGGGTGCAAAACCAAAATGGTGCCCCCCTCCTTCTTGCCTTCTGTAACTTTCAGTAAGAGGAATGCCACTTGAGAGATTGAATAGCCAAAGGGATAGGATAACTATCGGAGGTAGAATCATTCAAAAATGTGAATCCAACGTACATCCATTGAGAAAGGCGCACTAGATTTTATGACCACAACCTAGATAAAAATAACCAGCAAAGAAATAGGGAAACTATCAAACAATGAGAGAAAAGGGAGCAAATAGGTTTGGAAAATGAAAATATGTTTGTATTAGAGATAGGTTCACCTTTTATAATAAGGGACTAACTTATTTATATAGTATGTGATCTAACACAATGAAATACAACTTATCCTAGGTTAACATGTGCGACCCTGGTTGACTTTCCCCTTGGTGGCTCAATTCCTTCCTGTTTAGATGTGAAAGTGTCCCGACTTCCATGAGAAGATGAGGAAAGAGACGATGCACCACTTCAATTTTCATCCACTTTTCTTGATCTAGAGTTTCTCCTAGGTGTGCCACAAGGTAAGAGGTGTTGGCCTGGTGCCTTGTAGAATGAGTCTTGTTGTCAAGTAGTGTTTCTTTGGACAAGGGGAGTTGTAAGTCCATGATATTGTCCACCGGGTGTGTAATTGTAACTGGTTCCTCAAAGAGGGGAGGCTCAAACAACTTCAGATGGTTTACATTGATGACATTGTGTATCCTGAGCTGGGGGGGGATATCCAATCGATATGCATTCTCCCCAATCTTTTGAGAATGATATAAGGGCCATATCTAATTGGAAGAAGTTTATTATGTTGTCCTTTGAAGCATTTCTTATCCAAATGTAACCAGACTCTATCTCTAGGATTAAAGGACATGGAGGTACTTTGTTTTTCATGCCTTTTCTTTGCATGATGTTGAGCTGATTTTAGTGTTGTTTTTATGACAGAGTGTCATTGTGCAAGTTGTTGAAGAAACTGGTGGGTTGAGTGTTGTTCTTATTGCTAATGAACAGTACCTTGGGGATCCAAAGTGATGGGAATCTTGGATGGTGATGCTGGTTGGAAGATTTAACATACTTCAAATGGAGAGAACCCAATATAAGAGTGTGTGGCCTTGTTGTAGCTATGCTGCAGAATATGTAAGTAGTTGTCCCATTGTTTTTTGTTCCCAAAATGATTTCGTAGATCATGCACCAATACCTAGTTTACTAATTCTGTTTTGTTATCCATTTGAGGATGGAAGGTGGTAAAGAAATTTAGTTTTCACCCCAGTAGCACCCATATGGTCTTCAAAAATGTGTTGAGGAAGAGTGAGTCTCTATTTGAAATGATGTTGCTTGGTAGGCCAAAATGTGGCCATACATGTTGGAAATACAACTCTGTTGTTTGTGTTGCTATAGTAGTTTTTGTGCATGGAATGAAAAGATCCATTTTGCTAAAACAACATACCACTACCCAGATTGCATCATGTTTCTTTTGGGTGGTGGGTAGTCTTCTGAAGAAATCCATAGAGATCGATTCCTAGGGATTAGAAGGGAGAGGCAGTGGTTGGTATAATCCATGATTTCTATTGGATGGCTTCGATTGGGAACATAATGCAAAATCTCTGATGAATTTCTCAACTTGGGGTTGCATAGAAGGCCAATAGAAAAGGAATTGTAGATGTTGGAGAGTATTTGTGGTACCAAATTGCCCACCATAGGCTGATGCATGGGCTTCTTTAATGAGAAAGAGACAATCATATGAGTGTGGAACACAATGAAATTTTAATTTGTAGAGCCATTCATCCTGGATGGTGTAGTCTAAGAATGGAGTCTGATTGACAACTGTGCGATTGTGTAAGGAAACCAAAATCTCTTGAGAGTCCTGTTTAGTAGCATAATGATCTTTCCATGTATCATAATTAACACAACGCACCTGTAAAATTGGGAGAACTAGAGTTGGTGGTCTACTGAGTAAATCAACCATTTTATTATAAGTGCCCTTCTTATATTGGATTATCAAATGAAATTGTTGAATGTAGGATTCCCATTTAAGATGCCTTTGCTTCCTAAATCTTAGGTTGTGAATTAATGAAAAGCAGTGGATGATGGTATGTATGTAGAATAGTCTCTTTGACCAACAAATAATGGCACCATTTCTTCAGATCTTAGACCAAAATGTAAAATTCTTTGTCATAAGTACTATAATTTCTCTTAGCCTCGTAAAGAGTTTATGATTTATAAGCAATGGGGTGGCCTCCCTGTTTAAGCATGACACCAATGGAATATTATGAGGTATATGAATTAATATCAAATGGTTGAGAGAGGTCTGGAAAATGCAATATTGGAGATGAGCATAGTGCCTCCTTGAGATGAAAAAAGTGGCCGATAGATTCGTTAGTCAAAATAAAGGTGGAATGACTATTAGATAGTTTATGCAAAGGATGAGGAATCTGAGAAAAATGCAGAATAAACTTACAAAAAAAATTGATACTACCCAAGAATAATTTTATCTCACTTTCCAAAAAATGTTATGGACATTGCTTCAAGGCTTGGATGTGGTCTAGATCCAGTTGAATAACTTTTGAGTCTACCACGAAGCCGAGATAAGGAACTGAACTTTGGCCAAAATGAGAATTTTTTTTCTTGACTTGTAACTTGTGCTCTCTGAGTATTTGGAGAACTTGGTGGACATGTTGCATGTGGGTGTATCATGTCTTACTGAATATGATAATGTCATCTATGTAAATGACCACAATGTGACCCAAATGGTTTCTAAAGATATCATTGATGAGCCACATGAACGTGGTTGGTGAATTAGTTAGTCCAAAGGGAATGACTTTCCATTCATAAAGAACAAGTTTGGTTTTAAAATCTATCTTCCACACATCATCTAGGTTCATTCGAACATGATGGTAGCATGTTGTCAAATCAAATTTAGTGAACCGCTTAGCTCCTTGGAGGGTTTCAAGTAACTCCTCAATTCGGGGTAGGGGGTAATAGTTATTTACCGTGGCTTTGTTAAGGGCCCAATAATTAGTGACAAGGCGCATTTTTGAGGTGTCTCTTTTTGGGATTACAAAGGAGGCATAAACACAAGGAGAAGATGATGATTGAATGTGACCAAAGTTGATGAGTTCGATCAATTGCTTCTCCATTTTCTCAATTTCTTGTGGGGCCAACTGGTAAGTGGGTCCATTTGGTAAGGCAGACCCCAAGATGAGGTGAATAGAATGGTCTATATGGAAAGAGGGGGGAAGGCCCGTAGGAGTATGGGAAACATCGACAAATTCTTGCAGTAGAGGATTCATTGCTTCGAGAAGTAGATGTGTAGTATTGTTTTGTGGTATTGGGCTCACCAAACAGAGAGAGACACACTTAATCAAATGGATATAATGTATGTTTTCTTTGGTAGAAGTGGGTTTGGGTGTTGCTTCCATTAGGATATAGGTGTGGCCATGTTTTGTAAGTGTATACTAGAAAGATTTATCCATATAAATGGAATTTATTTGGGCTTGTTAGGGTAGTCCAACAAGTAAGTCAGAAAAATCCAATGGTGAGACATCATAGCAGTCAGTGTCTTTAAATTGGCCTATGAAAAAGGTGACTAGGCAATGTTGAGATACCAATAAATGAGGACCATCCTTTTGAACCTATCCTAGATGATAGGGTTTTGGGTGCGGAGTAGTGACTAGATGAAGGCGTTTGACTAAGTATTGAGACACCAAATGTTTTTGGTTGCCAATGGCCATGATAAGTAAAGCCAATGAATCTTTTATTTGGTATTTGTGAGTGAAAAGGGGTTGGGTTGATGATTTTAGATCTTTTATGGTCATTAAACTCAAATACAAATCTACTTCGGTGGGGTTTTCAAGAGAAAATTCCCCATTGTCTTCGACTAGTTTAGAAGCAGTAGGCTCAGTGAGTAAGGTTTTGTTGGTTTTCAGAGATTTGAGAGCTTGACAATCTGAAGTGTTGTGGGAATTAGACTTGTGGAAGGAACACAAGGGTGCATTGGTATTTGGATTCAGAGAATGAGTATGTGGGAAGAAGGATGAAGTATTGGAGGTGGGTGTTTGAGAGACAGAGGGATGGGACTGAGAAGTATGACCCCTAGGAGGTAAATTCCTTTCTATTTCAATGATCTATGAAAAACTTTGTCTAATGTATTATTTTCAAATAACTCTACTTGCCTACGAAGTTGACACAATAACCTAGAAATAAACTAAGTATTAATGCATCTTCCAAGTCTGGAATGTGGAGTAACAGGCGCATCTTGGAGAAGTAGTAAATGCATGCTTACACTCCTTGTGTAGAGAGTTGGCGGTGCTGGTGCCATATGATCAATAAATATTGTATTTACCCAGGTGGGTAGAAACAATTTCTCAAGGATTCACAAAGTTCAGCCCAAATTTTGAGTGGTTGAGAGGCAAACTATCCTAGAGCATCCCCAATATCTACCATGAATGTGGTCTTTTCTTACTTTCTATCCCACCATCTTTGGGAAATTCCTTCCAATTGCAAGGAAATGATATGAAGTTTTCTTTCTTCGGTGAGGCTTGGGCAAGTGTTTAAATATGTGGAAACTCTATAGATCTATGAATCCCTAGCTTCTCCATTGCTTTGACCAACAAACTTAGGGAACTAGATTCAAGTATCCATTCGGAGAGGATCTGGATTATTTTGTTGTTGCATTATCAGTAACTCATTAAGGATTGAGGAGATCTCTTGTACAGGATTCGAGGTATTGGAGTTTGAATCCACTAGCAAGGGATCTCTTCGAGGAGGTATCTTGAGGCAGAATGAATTATTCAAGAAAAACTTGGCTTTGAAACAAAATATGGGTCAACTTATGTTGTGGAAACAGAGTGTATAATACCTAGGAGCAAAGGCGGAGAGAAGAAATAGAGGGACATATCTGTAGGCCAATAGATCTGTGAAGATTCTCTCTTGGTGGTGGAGATCTGTGTCCTCGTTGGACTAGGACACCTGTGCACCCACCGATATTGATAACGAAACCCTTAGAAGGGTGTGATTTGGATTCGAAATAATGAAAACTTAAAAACATTTTGGCTCATACTCAAGATATGAATCTTCTCCTTAGATATTGAATCTCTAATACCAATTGGTCTTCATGAGAAGGAGATCTAGTCGCATAGATTTCACATCTAAAAACTTTCTGCATTTTCCCCGAACTCTAGGAAGGGTGCATTTCTGAGATGGAGCACCTCACTGTTGTGGGGAAGAAAAAATAGATGAAAACCAATGCTAGCATGGACTGAGGTTATCCAAAGGGATAGACTATCTTAGTATGATTCCTGGAGACCAAAGGGAGAGTCTTAATGAAACCATTGAGGAGGTCACACTTATTTCATTCCCGACAGTTGAAAAGAAAAACCTAGCAAGGGCGTAAAACCTAGATGGTGTGCCCCTCCTTCTTGCCTTGTGTAACTTGCAGTAAGAGAAATTCCACCCAAGAGATTGAATAGCTGAAGGGATAGGGTAACTCTCATAGGTGGATTCATTCAAAACCATGAAGCCAGGGTGCAACCATTGAGAAAGGCGCACTGGTTTTTTTGAGCACAACCCAAATAAAAAAAAGAGCAAAGAAATAGAGCAACTATCAAACAATAAGAGAAAAGGGAGCAGAAATGTTTGGCAAATGAAAAGATGCATGTATTAGAGATAGGTTCACCATTTATAATAAGGGGCTGAATGATTTACATAGTATGTTCTCTAACATAATGAAATACAACTTGGCCTAGGTTAACATGTGCGCCCCAGGTTGACTTTCCCCTTGGTGGCCCAAAAAGGTACTCGGGTTCCATCAAAACTAG
>JZKD02S2125034.1:33724-46149 GCA_000966675.3 Picea glauca
CTAAACAAATTAAACTAAAACTAATTATTAAAACAAACTAAACTAATCTAACTATATATATAATCTACTAATTACTACTATACTAACTCTAATTAACTATCTATCTAACTACTAATTGCAATATAACTTATTCACAAAATGTACAATATTAACAATTTACAAATTTAATTAAAACCTAAAAAACTCATTTGCATTCTGCCCTCAGACAGTAAAAAATATTTTTTTAGTTTTTTTTAGTTTTATGAACAAGAAATAAAACTGAAAACTATGCTAGACTAAATCACTGACCTGAACTACAAATATATCTAATCAAATCAACAAAAATAATCACAAACTAACCTGGAAATATGCTCCAGATTTGTCCTGTGTATGATGACTGTACCAGTAGATAGGAGGAAGGAAACTCGCACCGAATAATCCAGAGGCTTCTCGTAAACGATAGCTGCAATTCTCTTTGAGTTTGTTTACAGGACAAACAAGACATAAAAAATCATAACAATTATATGATTTATAAATCTCAACAATTAGGTAAACCTGTTATGCAAAGACTTATACTGAATAATCCAATTGATGAAGAAGAGAAATCTGTCATTCATAAACTGAATCAAGTAATTGCTATGTTTTTAAGTAATGGAAGAAATCAGACATGGATCATATTAATTAATTCATATCATTTGCAAAAGACTATGATAGCTAAAGTAGTAACTAATCAAATGCAAATTGATAAGCATAACATAAAACAAAAGATTGATATTATGAAAAGCGAAAGTTGTAGTAGAGAATCAACTTCTGTCTCAGTTTGTATTAGATATCCATAATCCTGGTTCTCCCACAAGCGAGGATGATTATTTTTTAAAAAAAGTAAGAAGTATTTAAAGACTTCCCATAGGGTAAAACATCCCTCTGGGAATTATCAAAAGCAGTTTACAAAAATCTGGGAATAATCTCCCCAAATCCCTAATTTTGCCTATGACTAATAACTGAAAACCAAAATACATCATAAAAGCTCCTTCTAAACTGCAATAGCATGTTCAATTTTCCCTTGAAATTCGTATGTACCTACAGACAGGCACAAGAAGACAATTTTTAGATAATGTTCTGTTGTAAAATCATCAAAATAATCAACTTTTATGACTAGCTAACATAATCAAACGATTTTGTAGCTGGTCATATCTCCAAACAGAATCATTTTAAATTAATGAAGTAATAAAAAGAACGTATGCTATCTATTAAACCATTCTTTTGTTACTAATTCAAAACGAATACAATCAATCCTAAACTAACAAAATCATTTTTGAATCAATACAGCCAAAACAAAACTATATGCAATCTATCAAACAGAGCCTTTACTAATCCAAACCAAATCGAATCGAATGCTAATTCAAAACAAACAGAAATAAATGTGATTTGAGCCAACAGAATCATGCTAAAATTAAACAAAATCATACCAGCCATTGTGCAATCAAATTGAATGATGGTTGTAGCTGCTTACACGTTTTTCTTCTTTTAAAAACCACATGTCTTGTAGATGTAAAAAATTGTTGGCAGACTGGTTGAATACCCTTTGAATTGATCAAGGGTTCAACAGGCGGAAAATATGCATGGTTGGACGAGTGAGAGAGGTGTTGTGGCCCAGATCTGGAGAAGTCATAGACATTTCATCAAATGAACACAGACCCAAAACGCATGTTCCAGCCACTGAAAATTCACCTGTAAAAAAAGAGCTAGATCTCTGTAGTAACTCACTTTCTGAGGAAACCACCCATGGAGAAGGTAAAGGGGCTAAAAAGGGTTCTGGTTTTTCAACGGTTTGATCTAATTCAAAACAATTTTCCCAGAATCTCTCACGCAAAAACGTGACTCTGGGGGCAATTACGGGGTAGTGTTAAGCAGTCTTCTCTGGAAAAAATGAAACCAAAACTGACTCTGAACACCATGGGGGTTCAATTACCACTTTAGGAGCTAGGAGAGAACATACAGTGGATAGGAGTTTGGGTAGGGTTTGGAAAAGGTATAYGCAAGACTCAAAACTCAGAGATTTTCCCAAAAAWTARCAGGGGTAACCTGGTAAGGAAGCAGKCATTAATGCCTATGCATGCAAAACATTCATTTTGATGGCGCCTTGGTAATWYAAAGTGTTCACATCAWAATCCAAATCTTTTGCACACMAAAAATCAAATGGATTATTCACATTCTTATTATTCACAACCAAAAGATTTTGACCAAAATGAAATATCAAGTAACCATTTGAAAACCATAGTGCTCATAACCAACAAATTATGACCAAATATCCAATAACTATTTGCAAACTGTAGTGTTCATAACCAACAATTGGTCCACAATAATATATATATGATTTAAAACAAAATAAAATTTCAAATATAGCACCAAGGGTTCGATCATGACAAGTATGTGTTGTATGAAATGATTGCATCAAGGGTCTAACCACAATGTCAGTGTGTTTTCATGAAACCAATGTGCCAAGTGAATCGATCAAGAACATATATAAATCCAAATCACCAATGCATCATAAACTCGATCAAATAAATATCCCCACAATCTTGTAAACGAAGTCTCATTAACAAATAAGAATATCAAAAGAATAATGATCTTAGAATCTTGCCAATTGTGTAACGATAAATAAATTGGAAAATACGATGAGCATGTAAACAAGAGCCATCATAAAAATCTAATGACGTTTTTAATATGACTTCAAAAACCATCGTTTTCACACTTGCAGTTGTGAAAATGAGAACCAAGGTAAATGTGAAAATGCATATAAAACAATGGTGTGGTTTTATTGGAAAGATTGCGACGAAATCAAAGTTTGCAAAACGCTGGTGTAGGCAGCTTATAAGGATAGTATGAAAATGCGAATTGGCTGCCAACACTTTCCTTTCCAGAATGGATAGTGGTTTCTATTTGAACTCTCCTTCTAGTTCAACCTACACCATGTTCCAATTAATGATGTGAGTAGGATTATGAATATATATTTTTAATAATGAAACATGAAAAACATTATGAAATTTTAAATTTGCAGGGAGTTCAAACTAATATGTCACTAGTCCGATTCAAATTAAGGTCTCAAAAGGACCACAAAATGTTGGCGCCAACTTGGAACAACTTCCTAGTTTTAGGGAGCTTCTACTTGCTTTGACTTTGACATATACATGATCTCCAATTTTGAATTCTCGATGTCTCATTTTTATATATGCATACATTTTATGTCGATCTTGTGCCTCTTTCAAGTTATGTTGTACCGTTTTGACCATATTTTCCATTTCTTGGGTAATGTTTGGTCCAACCATAATCTTGTCAACCGGATTATCCCAATTGAACGGGGTTGTACATTTACTTCCATATAAAACTTCGAAGGGACTCATCTTAGTTGATGCTTTATACCCATCTTTGTATGCGAATTCCATTAAATGTAGATATTCTTCCCACTTAGATGGTTTTGTTCTCACATACGTTCATAACATATCTTCGATAATTTGATTCATACGTTCCATTTTCCCATTTGTTTGTGGATGGAAACTTGTGATGAAATTCAAATTAGTACCCAAACCTACAAACAATTATTACCAAAAATTGGATTTAAATTTAACATCTCTATCTGAAATCACCATCTTAGGAATCCCATGCAACCTAAATATTTCTTTCATAAATATTTCAACGATATTAATCGCTTTGTAAGTAGAATTCACAGGTATAAAATATGCAGACTTAGCTTACCAATAACTACCATAATTGAATCATTTTGTCTTTGAGTCTTAGGCAAACCTGTAATGAAGTCCATTGAAATAATTTCCCATTTCCTTTCTGGTATAGGAAGAGGTTGTAAAAGACCTGTCAGATGTTGATGCTCAGCTTTTATCTATTGACAATCTAAACATTTAGACAAGTATTCAACTATTTCATATTTCATATTACGCCAACAATTTTTTTTCTTGAAGTTGTTATGATTTTCTGGTAGGATGACCAGAATATGGCTTTTTGTGCATCTCATCAAGGATCATCATCCTCAAGTTAGTGGAAATGGGTACATATAACCTATATTTGAACCTTAAAATCTCACTTTTATCTATACTGAGATCTGTAGTTTACATATTTCCCTCGTTTATTTGTAATTGTTCTATTGTTTTGGTGTATTTTTCATCATTTATTCTTTTATATTTAATCCTATCATCAATATAATTTTATTCTTTTTTTATAATTACTTCATATAGTTCATTAGTTCTTCGATTTAGGGCATCTGCAACATTATTTTATTTTCCCTTGATGTGTTATACATCAAAATGGCACTAACTTGAAAAGGAAAACCACCTCGCATGTCTTGCATTGATATCATGTTGACTAAACAAGTGTTTTACACCACTATTATCTGTTAGCAATAGAAAAAATTTCCCATTAAATAATGTTGCCGCATTTTCAACGCATGAATTACAACTACCAATTCCAGATCATGAGTTACATAGTTTCTTTCATGTTCCTTTAATTTACGTGATTCATAAAAAATGACATGTCCATCATGTGTTAGTACTTGTCCTCATCCTTATTTACTTGTATCCACACAAACTGTAAAGTATTTATCTAGATATTCCACCTTAAGGATTGGTGTTGAAGTTAACATTCCTTTTAATTTATCAAGTTTGTCTTAGGATTTTTTAGACCAATTAATTTGCATTACCTTTTTATGCAATGATGTAATAGGATAGGCGATTTTGGAAAATCCTTTGATAAACCTCTGGTAATCCCCATGAATGATCTTATGTCTGCTAGGTCCTTAGGAAGAAGCCATTCCATAATGGCTCTGATATTTTCAGGGTCTACTGCAATACCTTATTATGATATTACATTCCCTAAATATTGTATCTTTCTTTGGTAAAAATCACATTTATCAAACTTAGCATACAATTTATGTTCTATTGGAGTCTGTAATACTATTTTCAAATGTTGTTCAGGTTTGTCTTTGGTTTTTAAATAGATTATTATATCATCGATAAAGATGAGCATGAATTTATCCAAATATTTGGTTAATATAGTATTCATCAAGCACATAAAAGTTGTCGGTTAATTAGTAATTCCAAACAGAATCACTACAAATTCATAATCTCCATAACGTGCTCTAAATGTTGTTTTGTTTATGTCTTCATCCTTTATTCTGACTTGGTGATAACTAGATCTCAAGGCTAGCTTAGAGAATATTTTTCCTCCTACAACGTGGTCAAAGAGATCATTGATTCTAGGTAAAGGGTGTTTGTTTTTAATCGTCATTTTATTCAATTCATGATAATCAATACATGATATTAGTGTTCCATATTTCTTTTTAACAAAAAAAATTAGTGCTCCCCATGGTGAAACACTTGGTCTGATGTATTCTTTATCTAACAGTTCCTATAACTTAATTTTCAGTTATGTAAGTTCGATAACACTCATTCTATAAGGTGCCTTTGATATCGGGCATATCTAGGTAGTAGATCGATAGAAAAATATATTTATCTCCTTGGAGGTAGTTCCAATATATATTTTACAAATACATATTTAAACCCCTGAGGGACTAGAAAGTCTTCCAAACTTCGTTTTCTTTATTTTTCCAAAAGATTAGTTACTTGAATAACATATACTTTGCAACCCTTATTAATACATTTCTTGAATTTCATTGTTTATATTTGTCTAACAGAATGGGTTTTCTAATTCCCTTTACTGTTTTGGCTGTATTATTTTCATCCTTGTACACGAAGGACTTTTCATAACGTTCAGTATCACTTTATGCTTTTCTAACCAATCTTTTCTGATAATTATTCCATACGAACCTAAATGTAACACGTTCAGATTTAAATTTGTATTCTGACCACTTTAACTGAGTTCACAATCAAAAACTAATTATGTTACCTTTCTTTTTGTCCCTGTTGCTAGTTGTGCTAACCAAGATTTAGCATGTTTTTATTTACTTAACTTGTTCGATTCTACTAAGGTTCGAGTAATATAATTTAAACTACCTCATGGGTCAATTATTATAGACATTGTTATTATAAATTTTACCTTCAACTTCCACAGTAGTGGAATGATGATCTGCTTGTCTGTCATCCAAAGCTGCAATGATCTTATGAATGCATCTGCCAATAGCTAAAACTGTTGAAGCCTCTTGAATATTGTGGACTGAATTTTTTATGGATGGGTTTAAGCATGGAAAATTTCTCCACAGGTGGGGTTCTCCACACTCCCAACATTTCAACAGTTCTCTGGGAATGTCCACTATCTTCTTGAATCCTAGATTAACTAGTTTATTTCCCCCTTGAGTATTTTGTGTGTTAGAGGGATATTCCTTTCTTTGGGATCCTTTATTCATGTTACGAAAAGGGTATGGTTGGAAACATTTCTTCCGTTGGTTCAATCTATCATGCTTCTTATCTTTCCATGCCTTAGGAGTTTCATATCGTTTCTTATATTGTTAATAGCACATTCTGGTCTTCCTAAATACCTCATTCAAATATTTAGGATTATCAAATCCAGTTATGTCTTTACAATATTTTGGTAGACAAGTCAAGAATATTTGAATCTTTACCTTACATTATTTAATATAAGGAACAAACCTCAGCATATATATAATTTTATTAATTACATCATCCATAGACATTTGTCCTAGTCGCAATTCATAGAATTCTTTAATATTCCTTTCGTAATAACTTTCTGATAGGTATTCTTTCTTGATTTTTTTTTTGAATTCTGACCATTCCATCCTTTTCTCCTTTAACTCTTTATCTAGCTTCAAGTATTTCCACCAAACACTATAATTTATCTTTAACTTATAAATGGCCATTCTAACCTTCATATTACTAGAATAACTATAAATCCAGAAGTATTTCTTTATGTCTAGTAGACATGATTCAATTTCTTCACCAATATTTGATTCTCCATCAAAGGTGGAGGACTTTATCTTGTTGAATTAACCTCCCTGGTGATCCAATTCTTTCCTCTTCTTTCTTGTAGATGCCTTATTTTCTGTCATTTGTGTGTCCTCATAAGAGTTGTCTTATCTTTCAGTTTCATGAATATAATTCTTTGATGACTTTTTATTGACCTCCTCTTCCATATCACTATTTCTTGGACTCTTATTTCTTGCTATACTACATAAAAATATTTCATTAATTTCATTTTGATCTTCTTGAGCTTTCTTTAACTTTTCTTTATCATCTTTAAACACCTACAATTCCATAATAAGATTCCTCATTGTGTCCAATACTTTGGTTGTTGAACTTCCCTCAATGTGGTGTTCTGGGTATCTAGGGAGCTCTTGATAATGGTTCCTCTCACGTTTGTCTCCTTCTCCATTCTGCACTGACATTTTTACAAAAGTCGAATTTTTTGTTTGGAATAGTAAATATTATTTGTTAGATTTTTCCTTTAGAAAAATAAATTTCCGGTGTTTCCCTTAGGCCTAAGTGTTGTAACCAACACATCTGATACCATATGTAATGTACCCCAAAATTTTCTACTAAATATTTTTTTGAAGGGGTAGAAACTATAGTCTTATCGTCAATGACACTATATATCCGACCAATGTTTTCAACAAATCATTACCCAACTCATGACTTTGATTTAAAATTAACAACTTTGTCAATAAAAATATTCATCAAAGAGGAATACTACTCTAACCATAATAATATCTTCTCATTTCATTCTTATACTATTCTTGTAATGCATAAAGGTTTTTCTTCCATATTAGTTTAATCCTAAACTAGAAGGAATAAAGCCATAATCACAACTTATATCGTTTTATGTTATTATATAGTGCAAAAAGGTTAATCCCATATTGAACTTGTTTTATAAGATAAACAAGAGACATATTAAGCCTAACCAAGCAAACCTATTGATTTTCCCAAGGGTCATCACTGTGGAACCACATATTGAAAATAAATGTCTTAGAGATTATGCAAACCCCAACACATGTAAAACCATAACTTAATGACATCCCTAAGTGCCACCACCCCATGATGCAATGGATATGGGTATTTTTATGAACTTGGTAGTTGACAATTCAAAATTGTGCTCAAAGTTTTTATTCTCTTCTTTAAAATCATTAAAGTTGTAGAAAGCTCTTAGTAAACGATTTACCTACCATGTACATGTGGGTTCTAACACTCCATGGATATAACCAATATAGGATCTACACTTCATTAATTTCACATGGGAGTGGGGGGTGTGTACTCTGCCACTCCTCCATTATGAACGATGGGCTCGAGGCACCATTATGCTAATTTAATTCGACCTCCTTACCATGTTCTTCGTTAATCTTTCCTCCACAATGTTTCTCTTTGTGACCTAGTTAATCTATAGAGTTCTACCCTGGGCGTAGATATATGCATCAACATTCTTGTAAGAGAGTAGGCATACTTCGAATAGCCATGTAAGTCTTATGTGCATTGATAATTGTTTTGAATGAAATCTGGATAGAATGTTTTTGTTTTCTTCTATGAGAATTATTCGGTCTAAATCATTTTCTTTCTAAGAAGGAGTTACAGTTTGAAAGTAATGGGTGATATCAGTATCTTTTAGGGACCTTTATCTCTCTTTTGCACTACAGTAATAACCCATCAATCCTTTGATTCTTCCCTAACTCATGAAGGTATTAAAACCACCCACAATAGGTATTTATACTTCTGTGTTTAGTTGTATTTTCCCAGATTATGCACTTGTTAATGGATTCTTTAAGCTACAAAGAGGAGGTTCTATGCAAGGGAAGGAGGCTCTATGTATGTATTAGTTTACTCTTGAGTATTTTCATACAACCTCCTCTTCATTATGATGAAGGGCCAATACCCAAATTTTCATGATAACAAATTTTCTCAGTTCTGCCATCGAATATCAATCTTGGGTTCTCTTGTTGTTTCATGAACTTGACGGTAACTCTCAACACTTGTTGGATTTACAACTACACAATAAACTTGTCATTTTTGTCAGATAGTTGGATTAGGTTGATGGAGAGTTGGTATGGATTGTTTGTTTTCATTGATTCCAACCATTGGAGAGTGATATTGTAGATTGATTTCAACCCTTAGTGATTGATGTCAACCCCTGTAAAAATTCTGGTAGTGAATTTCGGTAGCACAAAGGTTTGGGTAATGGACCCAAGTTTGTTTGATGGATAATGGCTTGAGTTTTGATATATTTGAGAGAAATAATATTCTATATGGATATTACATGTCATTCAATTTCCATTGGTATTTGGAACATCACATAACACCTCATGGTTAGAGAGTTATGGCCATGTGAAGTTGGAGAACCCTCATGAGTCATCTAGAAGCCCCAAAAGGTCAAATCAGTCAAAGTGGTTTAAGAGATTTTAGAAGGTAAATAATAAAGTGAAGTGATGAACGTACTATAAGTCAAAGTGAATAATTTTGTATTTATTTAAATAATAAAGTTAATGGAGAAATTAGAAGTGGGTTAACCGTAAAATAAGGAAAGTGGGTTAAGATGGTTAAAAGGTAACACCTTGAGGAAGCTACATGAAAGTATAAATAAGAGGTAAGGATCTCTAATTTTAATCACACTTGAGAATATTGAATATCCATAGGTGACTGAGGTAACCAAAGGACATCTAAGATGAATTTCATAGGGATGGTGAAGTAAAGAAGACCGAAATTCAAGGGAGGATAAATTATTTTGATGATGCTTTCTAAGGTATGTTATTTACAGGTAATCTCGCCATTTTCACAATAGTGTTTTTAATAGAATGATTCAGCCCATGAAATTGGTTGGTTGTTGAGGAAACATATCCAAGTATCTGTGGTACAAATTTCATCTTGTGTTTCATTGTATTTTTGGTGTTACACTCCGTGGAAAATACGGTTTGTGGCTTGTCCCGAAACTAGTCTAAAACAAGTGTTTTGGGTAAAAATGTCATAAATTATTCATAACAAATCAAAATTTAGTAAGACCAAATGTGTTGGTTAGAGTACCATCTTTAGTATGATGTGTACAATTTTCAGATCCATATAACAAATATTATGTGTGGGAAACTCTCTAAAATTTCTCTCTCTAGAATAAGCCAGAATTCAACAAGGTATGCCATTTTTTCTATAACTCATTTCCTGAGAGGTTCCAAGTAGTGAAAGTTGGATGAATAGCATAAAAAACACTAAAGAAAATTTTGTACTATTTTAAAATATTTATTCATTACAGTTACATAGTTATGATTATTTCAAGTTAGGGTTGTTGACTAATCCAAACCTAGTCATGTGAGACTAAAGTAAGGTTTGATGAAAATGTGTCTCTTGTTGTTAAAGTTAAGGAAGGTTTGTAGGTATGTGATCATATACACCAGGTCTATTACAGAGTTACAAATCATATTTGGATGATGAAATTGATGAGAGATTTTGGTTGAGGTAGATGTCGGGTACATGGTTGAGACAAGTAGTTGATGAGTTGGCACATACATGAGGTGTATAGTTGATGATGTTGGTACATATTGATAATTCATAGTTGATACCTTATTGGTACATGTTACAAGGTCGGAGGCAGTTGTTAGTAGTATTGTTAAAACATGGTTTATGGATGATGTAGCATACTTGTAATGGTATATTATTAGAATCACATATTGATCTTGGTGATGATTATGAGTTCTTGTGTTATGCTTGGTTGATGCACATATTTGAGATTTTTTATGGTGATTGATCTTGATGCGTAGATCCGATTTGGTTGATAAGATTGATGAGACAAGTTGTTGTGATAGGTTGTTTGGAAAGGTTGTTGTGATAGGTTATTTGTACAGGTTTGGTGCATGGTTGATGCACTTCTTCAAGGTATAGGTTGAGGTACAGATTGGTGCATGGTTGATGCAATTTTTTATTATACAGGATGATTACAGGTTTAAGTATAGGTTGATGCACATTTGATGAATGGTTTGGGGTATTGGTACATGTTGTTTGGTGCAGGTCAATCGGTCCAGGTTTACAACAGTATATCTCATAGTGATAGTGTGGCAGTTGTTCCATCATTCTACTTCCATGTCAGGGTGGTTGGACAAGGAAAGGAAAGGTGGTTGTAGCCACCTTCTGGTTGTAGTAGAAGAACATAGGGGGTCATATCCTCCTTCTGGTTGTATCCAGAGAATTGGGGAGTTGGAGCTTCCCTCATGTTATAGCGTGAGAAATTAGGGGGTTGGAGCCTCCTTCCAGTTGCAGCTAGAAAAAAAAAATGGAAGGTGGTGCTTCCAATGAATTTAATTCTTAAAGAGATATAAGAAAAATAATTATCTGGTTTTCTCTTAGTTTGGGTTTCCATGTAAAAATATTGGTGTACTATGTATTTGTATGATTTCTCATTTGTTCATTGTTTATTTACTCTACAACTATTGGATGATAATGATACATTGATATAACACTTGGATATTGTGGTTAAAAAGTATTGAATTTCTCTATTACTGATTCATGCCCCCTCTTAGTAATCAAACAATTGGCATCAGATCAGGTGCCTTCAAGAATCAGTTTAGCCATTGAAAGGTAGATCATGGAGAGAAACAACATGTACAAACATGGAATACCACAATTTGATGGACATAAGTATGCATTCTAGAGCAAAAGGATGGAGACATATATACAGGCACAGGGATTTGAAATTTGGCAATCTGTAGTAGATGGACACAAAGAACCAACAATTCCTCGAACAAGACAAAGAGAAAAAAAAATCGGTCAAAAGAATTTCAAAGCCACAAATGCACTCGTCTTGGTGAATCAGTATACACCAAAGTTATGCATTGTAAATCCACTAAGGAGATTTGGGAAAAACTTCAAAATATTTATGAAGGAGATTCAAAAGTCAAAGAAGCAAAGCTTCAAACTTACAGAGGTCAGTTCAAACAACTAAATATGAAGGAAGATGATAATAATGCAACTTACTTCTTATGAGCCGATGAAAAAGTAAATAAAATCATGGGATTGGGAGAGGAAATCAAAGAATCTATAATTTTTCAAAAGGTACTAATATCTCTTCCTATGAGATTTGATCCTAGGATATCAACACTAGAAGAAAGAGAATATCTAGAATCAATAAGCATGGATGAACTACATGGAATCTTCACAACATATGAAATGAGATCTGAACAAGAAAATAAAAAAATTAAAGAAGAAAATTTTGAAGCATCCAAAATTTCAAATCAAAAGGGAAAGAAAAAGAACATAGAAACAATAGTGACATCTCAGAAGATGATGAAGAAATGGTCAATTTTTTCAAGAGATTGAATAAGGGAACCAACGACAGATTCAAGGGTAAGCTTCCATTGTTTTTTTTAAATTGTGATAGTATTGATCATTTTGCTAACAAATGTCCCCATAAGAAAAATAAGGGGAATGATGAATACTACTCAAATATAAAACAAACATATAAAGACAAAGGAACCACAAAGAAAGTTTTCAAGAAAA
>JZKD02S2125045.1:14341-27545 GCA_000966675.3 Picea glauca
TTGACCATTCAAAAATATCTGCAGGGTTTTAAAATTTGGCCTATCTGTTCTTAATGATCAGGCTGATCTTCAGAACTCCCACTCCCTTGGGCCTTTGGAGATTGTAGAAACATGTGAACCTTTTTTTTTTATATACAAAATGTCTTATGCAATTTATTTTGTTATGAAATATAATTTATCCTTTCCATATTATGTAATTCATTTTTATTTTAGTTCTTCACCTTGTTTGCTTGTTGCAATTTATTCCTATGCTATTACTAATTTCTGCACCTGTATTTTTATGAAACATTTGCCTGGAATATGGCCAGGAATCTGTGGGTCATTTTCTATAGGAGGAACTGTTGGAGATAATACGTTCTGGCTGGCGAACCCTGAAGTGGGAATGGGCAAATGAGCGCAATTTAACATGCTCATAAATTCTAGTGAGGCTCTAGGTTTCATACATTCTGCAGAGCTTAAAGGGCATTTTTTTTTTCTTTGGCTGAGAAACGAAAATGTATCAGGCCTCGAGGCATTCTGTCTCAGCGGCAGTTCGATCCTCAGGATTGGTTCGAACTCTTGCAACGCCGACATCGCCTTGCTCTCTCTTGGCTCTGGTTACTATTGAGGGAGGGGCCAATACATTCCACGACCCTTCACGTTCATTTTCTTATTTAGGGTTAGGTGGCGCTGCGAAATCAGGGTTATCAAAGCGTGAGCAGACAGCTGGCTTTTTTGCTGGTTCGAACCTGAAGATAAAGCTAACAATACCTAGCATCGCTAGGTATGCAACCACAGTAGCACAGGAGGGAACGACAGACGAACCGGTTGAAAAACATCAGTATCAAGCAGAGGTATTATTATTTTTATCATCATCTTAATTTCCCCAAGTGCCTCATCTAGGCATCAATGCCTCTGGGTTTGCGTCATATTGTTGGTCGAATGGCTTTGAGATTTGTTTCCATTTCTGGGTTTGCTTCCTTGTTTGGTTTGGTATATAAAGTTTAAGTTCTTGGTGCTTATTGTTTTTTTTTTTCATTTCTTGCCTTTTTTTTTTAAATCCGATCTTTCATTGAATTAGTGTTGTTGGATTTAGCTATTTTGGTGCCCTAGTGCAATTCCAGGTCTTTTAAAATGCATCATATTTTTATTTCATTTATATACATATTGAATAACTTTGTTTATATAACCAATTAATAGTGCGTTTCGTTTGGTTTGTAGGCGGGACTAGAGCTAGGGCTTGGAGTTGTTTGCAGGTTAAGCAGAGGGAAATTTGAGCTTGGAGTTTTGCCCCTTTAGGCCCAGATTTCAAACCTATGCTCTGATACCAATTGTAATGGCTCTAAGTTAATTTAAGCAACCATTAAATTACAACACTACAATAAAATTTAAAAATTACTTAATCTAGCACATTCACAATCTAATATTTCAAGTCATAAAATTTAATAAAAAATTTAATTCAAAACAATTCATAACTCTAACTTGAATCTGATGCTGCCACTTGCTTCCTTATCTTGCTTCCTTAGCTTGCTCCTTTAGCTTTCTCCTTAGGACACCACCCAAAACCAACCTCCCTGCTGACTATTAGCGCCTAGCCCTAGGATATCAACGGATATCCTAGCCCTCCAAGCCCAAAACCTCCAGCAACCCCCCAATGCACTGTAAATTCCTCCCTCTGTCCACTACTCCAAGCTCTCCCAAAATCCCTTCTCCCCTCTCATAAAAAATGAATCCATCCCCTCTCAACTCCATTTTCCCCCCTTATTCTTCCTTCACCGCCTTCCCTGCATTAACTCCCCCACCTAATACCTTATCCCATTCTTAAAGACCTTATCCCATTATTAAATGCCTTATCCCATTATTAAATGCCTTATCCCATTCATTAATATGTTTCCATTTACGGGAACGTAAATTAAATTAGTATTATATTTTTATTATTAACCATTAATTTAATACTTAATTAATTAATGAATTAATTAATAATTAAATCATTCATTAACCCTCATGAACACTATTTAATAATATCCAATTAGAAATGTTATTTTAAGATATCAATACAGTTTAGCTAATCTTTTAGGATTATTATTAAATTAATTATGCTTAATAATCAAGGGTTGTTACAAGATCTACGGCCAGGAAATGGGCACGCGGATCAACGGTTTACAATGGATTTCGGACCCCCGTTGATGTTCTGCTTTTAACCAAAGGGGGGGGGGTCCGGAATGGATATTCCCTCCGATGGGTCCCTTGTCATAGGTGGCAAAAATCTATTGGTCATGAAGTCTTTTTACCATATGTCATCTGATAGCCTCCATCACTCAGGGACGTCATCCTCCACTAATGCCACTTGTTCCACTTGCTCCCGAGTGTGTCTCATCCCATAACTGTTGTCAGTCCCTGCTGTCAGTCCTTTTCCCTTTCCACTCATGACCGGCCTCCTATTGCGACTTTCACCCCCAATCATCAGCCTCCACGTCACTCGTCCGTATGTTTTGGCCACCGTCACCTGCCACATCACCCCAAGTGGCCCGTTGTCCATTTATTACAGGATAACATACCTGTTATCCTGTTGACATGTCTCTCGCATCCAACCGACTCCAGTTTTGAATAAAACTACCGTTATTCCTCTTTCATTCGTTATTCGTCCATCGCGCCAGAAAACTTATCTCTTATTCCTCCATTGCTTCCTCGTCGCCTTCATCCACAGTCAGTCAACCCCACTAACATATTGTTTATTGCAGGTACTGTTGCAGAGATGGTGCTAAAGCCAAGGCTAGTGGAAGGAGAAGAGAATCATTTTCTTCCTCCTCCTGTTGACCTGGACAAAATCCCGTTGGTGGATAAAGACAGGTTGATCGCAGATACCATTTGCAACTTCAATTTTTCAGACCTCCAGTCATGGCTCCGGGAAGTCTTCCTAGACCAGAGCAATGAAATTGAACTCAGGGAGTCCAATTTTCCCCTCTACCTTTTTCCCCAGATCCACCATTTCCCTGAATTCGCGCTGAAATGCCAAGATCATTATTTTCCCGCCCAGAGGGCCATCGTCTCTTCATCTAGAGACGTCCTCTTTTTCATCACTCCCAAAGACATTAACCAAATTATGCAAATCCCCTGTGTTGATTCTGTTTCCCCTTTCAACTTAGAATTCCTTACAGAGCTGTATCAAAAGATGACCTTTCGATAGAGAGCTCAAATTTTCGAGTTGTTCCTTCCCACCTCCACTCAATTCCCTTCCACCAATCCACCTTACCCATCATCCATGTTCTCCACCAAAGGAAACCAGATCATTTCTTCTCTTTGTGCTCTGTTAGGATATTATTCTGACCAGTGGGTAGATGAGCCCGTTCTAGGTTTTCTATCCATTTTCTACACTGATGAAAAACCTACAACACAGTTTAATTTCAGTACCTTCTTGGCCGACAATATTCATGAGCAGTTCATGAAATTTGGCACGGAGGGCATGTTTAGATATTCGTCCATATTGGCCTACATGTTTGTTTTTTATCAAGCCGATAAATTCAGTTTTTCTATGCAGAAAATGGACGCAGATGGAAAGCCTCAACCAGTAATAACATGGACTTCTTTGTTGAAGCGTAACTCTGCAGAATACGACTTCAAAGCATTCATTGATCTGTTTTACCACCCTGTGGTAAGCATGTTGAGTGGCAGGCCCGAGCCTGGCATCAACGAAGAAGTCCAGAGAATTTTGCATCTCTCGGAGAATACGAAGATCAGGGGCTGGTACTTGTATCAGAACCACACCGAAGTCAGAGTTTTCGAGTGCGAGTTGGCACCCTAAAAGCTACCAAAGTACGTGACGGTAAGGATATTTGCATTAGATTATATCAGATAGATCATGAAATCAAATGACATCCACTTCGTATCATTAAATAAGAAGCAACAACTTCGGATCAAGGGGAAAATTGGCTCCTTCATTTGCAATAGTCGGGGTTCCGGAGAAGAAGCTGACCGGATGTTGAAAGAGATGAAGTTTTTCCTAAGATTCCCATGGCACTATGATCCATGAGGGATCATTTCAGAAATTTGGGTGAGAAATAAGAATATCCTGTATGTGCATGAGTCCAAGCCTTAGATCGAAAAGTTTGCAAATCAGACAATATGGGTGCCCGACACCTTAGTCGAAATGGAACAGCAAGTGGAAGTGGAACAACAGGTTCCCTCGACGAGTGTGCCACCCACTACCACACCTCAGGCCCCTAAGGAAAAAGGCCTTGACAAGATTCATCTCCACCTGTAACAGAGGTGTCATCAGAAGAGTTCCAGATGCACACCAAGAGGCCAAAGACAGTTTCAACGCCTGGCATGACAGTAGAACAAGAAGCCCCGCCTACCACAGTGGAAACCACAATAATCAAGCCGGTCATTCCACCTTTTGGTTAGAACCTTTATCAGGGCATCACCCCAACAGTACTGAAGAAATCCACAGATTCTCCCTTGAACAATCAGCCAGGCAAGACTGGGCTCAAATTGGGCATCTTCAAGAAGTACGAGCTGATCAAGAAGAAGAATCAAACCCTTACCAGCAGTACTTATGCCTAGTTTCGAAAGTAGTCGTCAACTGCATAGCATAGGCTGATGTCATCATTTGACACAGAAAAAGGTAGGATGCACATGGCCTACCACCAAGCATAGGTACCGGATCCCAAGGTGATTTTAGACTACAAGAGGGCCACTTTAGAATTCCAAGTGAAAGACGTGCACCTAGCAGATCAGATGGATCTGCACAAACAAACAGGGGATATGGTTTTCCACACATTGGCACATGCTTCAGCCTCTGCAGCCAAATTTCAGGTATCGCTCAATAATGCTCAGACACAACTTAAGCTGGAAAAGATATCATCTTTTGCGAAGGACAACAGAATCAAGACCTTGGAGGAGTTGGTTTTAAAGATCAGTTATGATCCGTCAAATGTCAAAGCTACATAAGAAATGATAAAGAAAAAGAATGCAGACATCGCATCCTTAAGAAAACAACTGAATCTCCCACCCACAGAGGACTCACAGGCGAAGGAGATAGCAGAGAAAGAAAGTGAGAAGGATGAGATGCTAAAGTTGCTCATGGAGAAGAATGCTCAGCTCAAAGAAATGGAGGTTGAGATGGAGAAATTACTAAAAGAGAAGGATCATATGAAGCCAATGGAAGTCATTCCATTGAGTGCCATTCCTATCTCAGGAGCAAGAACAATAGCAGTAACAACAATCCCATCTACAACACTAGTGACACCACAAGAAGGGACAACAGACCTTGCTGAATCCACGGAGAAGATAAACCTGCAAGAGACAGAAATCAGCAGGCTAAAGAAGGAAGTTGAGAACCTCTAGGAGCTCAAAACTTCTTTTCAAACCAGCCTATCCAAAAAAAAGCAGGTAACTGAGCAGCTCAAGAAAGAACTACAGCAGCTCCAGAAACAAACCATGGCAGGAAAGACTTTGGCTGAGGTCAAAGAAAATGTATGGACAAATATCATAAAGTCCATAAATGAGATATGGCCAATGATCCAAATTATGTTTGAGTAGAATGAGTTGGTCCAGAGAAGACAACATGCCATTGAGAATATTAGAATAGAGTTGGGAGATATGCCAACACAAGCAAATGATATCATCAGGTTCTTAAATTCTAAAACCAGAGAAGAGTTGGAAGAACTGAAGATCAAGGAAAGGACAGAGACCATACTTGAAGTAAAAAGGGTGTTAACCAAGAGAAGTCTAATGCTGCAGCTCGAGGAAAAGGTTCAGATCATGGACCAAGGAGTACAAAGATTTTTCAGCAAGATAGAGACTCTCCAGAGGAAAGGTCTCCTCGGTCTAAAGGTTATTAATGACAAACTGATGACACTCCTAGATTACAAAAAGAGACTGTCCGAAGTGTTTAAAGACAGTTCGAAGTTTTTTGGCATATAGGGGAGCATCACCGGCAAATCATTCCTAGACACCCTCCAGTTGGACATCAGTATCCAACATGAGATTCGATACATTTTCCTCACAAAGCCCACGTTTGCTAAATATATGGAAATGGATGAAGTGTATCGGAGACTACTCAAGGTCACAAAGCCTAGTCACATCAGATGGGAAGAACTATGAGATCTGCTCAATTAGCAGATGAGTTGTCCAAGTATAGTCACCTGTCCAGTCGGAAGAGGTTGCGCAGGAACCTCGCCAACGGCCTACCCCAGAATTTCCGCATGCAGTTGTACCCAGTCATCAAGCAGTTTTGATTAGTTAAAGTAGTTAGACCAAAAATAGAATGAGCACGTCCTGATCAGTTATGATAGGAATGTTTGTAATTTGAATTATAAATACTCCACCTTTCCAAGTATTGAGGGTTTTTGATCTTCACACCCTGGCGCTACCTGACTGTAACCATTTTTGAAGAGATCTGCCATTAATAAAGAGGAAGCACTTTACAGGATTCTTGCGTGTATTCACTAGTGATGTTTATTCTCTAAGTTTAATGTTATCCTTGCTTCGTGACCATTTTGTTTTCTAAAACTAATCTTTAAGAGTAACGTATGTTGCAGGATTTATCGTGGATACCCTGTTTCCGACTTTAAGGATTTGAATGTTTATCTTATGATGTTTTCAATTAAGAAATTCTTAACTGCTTCTTAGTTCAATGTGTCTTTCTCATATTTTCTTCTGTCCATCATTTAAGCTATTAAAGATCCAGTGAGTATATTATCTCACCCTGTGGGAATTTTCCTTTATGTTTATGGTTTGTATCTCATATTGATTATAACACAGACCCCATATCCCAATGGAGGTGTAGACTGTCTGAACCACTTCAAAAACCCTTTTACAACAAAACCTACTTGTTCCTTTACCTAGCCTAATATCTAAATTAAAAACAAAGCTAAATCATATAGAGAGATCCCTCTCTGAAGCTGGAAGGNATATCATCTTTTGCGAAGGACAACAGAATCAAGACCTTGGAGGAGCTGGTTTTAAAGATCGGTTATGATCCGTCAAATGTCAAAGCTACAGAAGAGATGATAAAGAAGAAGAATGCAGACATCGCATCCTTAAGAAAACAGCTGAAGCTCCCGCCCACAGAGGACTCACAAGCAAAGGAGATAGCAGAGAAAGAAAGTGAGAAGGATGAGATGCTAAAGTTGCTCATGGAGAAGAATGCTCAGCTCAAAGAAATGGAAGCTGAGATGGAAAAATTACTAAAAGAGAAGGAGCAGATGAAGCCAATGGAAGTCATTCCATTGAGTGTCATTCCTATCTCAGGAGCAAGCACAACATCAGTAACAACAATCCCATCTGCAACACCAGTGACACCATAAGAAGGGACAACAGACCTTGCCGAATCCATGGAGAAGATGAACCTGCAAGAGACAAAAATTAGTAGGCTGAAGAAGGAAGTTGAGAACCTCCAGGAGCTCAAAAATTCTTTTGAAACCAGCCTATCCAAAGAAAAGTAGGTAACTGAGCAGCTTAGGAAAGAACTACAACAGCTCTAGAAACAAACCATGGCAGGAAAGACTTTGGCTGAGGTCAAAGAAAATGTATGGACAGATATCATAAAGTCCATAAATGAAATATGGCCAATGATCCAGATTATGTTTGAACAGAATGAGTTGGTCCAGAGGAGCCAACAGGCCATTGAGAAGATTAGAATAGAGTTGGGAGACATGCCAACACAAGCAAATGAGATCATTAGATTCTTAAATTCTAAAAACAGAGAAGATCTAGAAGAACTGAAGATCGAGGATAGAACAGAGACCATAATTGAGGTAAAAAGGGTTTTGACTAAGAGAAGTCTAATGCTTCAGCTGGAAGAAAAGGTTCAGGTCATGGACCAAGGAGTACAAAGGTTCTTCAATAAAATTGATGCTCTCAAAAAGAAAGGTATACCTGGTCTGAAAGTCATCAATGATAAATTAATGACACTCCTTGATTACAAGAAGAGATTGGCTGAAGTATCTAAAGACAGTTCAAAGTTTGCAGGGATACAAAGGAGCATCACTGGAAAAGCATTCCTGGATTCCCTCCAGTTGGACATTAGTATCCAACATGAGATTCGATAAATCTTCATCACAAAGCCCACATTTGCTAAATATATGGAAATGGATGAAGTGTATCGGAGACTACTCAAGGTCACAGTGCCTAGTCACATCAGATGGGAAGAACTATGCAATCTTCTCAATTAGCAGATGAGTTGTCCAGGTCCAGTCACCTGTCCAGTCAGAAGAGGTTGCACAGGAACCTCGCCAACGGCCTACCCCAGAATTTCTGCATGCAGTTGTACCCAGTCATCAAGCAGTTTTGATTAGTTAAAGTAGT
This sequence comes from Picea glauca, assembly GCA_000966675.3. Classification (NCBI taxonomy): domain Eukaryota; kingdom Viridiplantae; phylum Streptophyta; class Pinopsida; order Pinales; family Pinaceae; genus Picea; species Picea glauca. The sequence continues at coordinate 22,631 of JZKD02S2125045.1, forward strand.
TAGATTAAAAATAGAATGAGCACATCCTGATCAGTTACGATAGGAACGTTTGTAATTTGAATTATAAATACTTCACCTTTCGAAGTATTAAGGGTTGTTGATCTTCACACCCTGGCGCTACCAGACTGTAACCATTTTTGAAGAGATCTGCCATTAATAAAGAGGAAGCACTTTACAAGATTCTTGTGTGTATTCACTGGTGACGTTTATTCTCTAAGTTTAATGTTATCCTTGCTTTGTGACCATTTTGTTTTCTAAAACTAATCTTCAAGAGTAACGCATGTTGCAGGATTTATCTTGGATACCCTGTTTCCGACTTTAAAGATTTGAATGTTTATCTTCTGATGTTTTCAATTAAGAAATTCTTAACTGCTTCTTAGTTGAATGTGTCTTTCTCATCTTTTCTTCTGTCCATCATTTAAGCTATTAAAGATACAGTGAGTGTATTATCTCGCCCTGTGGGAGTTTTCCTTTATGTTTATGGTTTGTATCTCATATTGATTATAACACAGACCCCATAGCCCAATGGATGTGCAGAATGTCTCAACCACTTCAAAAAAAACCCTTTTACAACAAAACCTACTTGTTCCTTTACCTAGCCTAATATCTAAATTAAAAACAAAGCTAAATCATATAGAGAGATCCCTCTCTGAAGCTGGAAGGGCTAGATCCCAACTTTAAAAGCGGTTGGATAAAGTTACCTTTGTGGATTCCTTCTTTGTCAACCTCTAGGAAATTTACAGAGTGCTAACATAATGGCGACTCCACTGGGGACGAACTAAAAAATTGATAATTTCACGTTTTCTTTCCCCTAAAAAGAGCGTTTGATTTTGAGGAGAAAGTAATGTTTAGAGGTTGATCAAACTTTGTACATATTATTTTCAGACTTGCAAAAAAAAAAAAAAAATACATATATAAAAACCAAAAAGAGTTCTAGCTCCCAAGAAAGTTCACACTCGATCTCATCCAGACCCAGAACACGCAATAGTAATAGATAACCCTGAACAGTTGCTCAGGAAAAAAGCCTCAGCTACCGGTGCAGAGAGTTATACTCCCCTTCATAAGTCTCCTTCCTTTTCAGGAAAACCAGTTATCTCTCAAAACCCTGACCACGATACTATATCACAGCGAAACCTGGTCAGAACACATTCTGACAGTTTTGTGACTGGACTTGTCTTTGACCCCACTGTGTTGCAACCCTGAACCCCCGACGTCTTGTACCCTACGACTAAACTGCAAATCATCACCTCAATATTGTCCAGTCCCTCTTCACCCTCGTCTTCGGCCGCTACATCGTCGACCATCCAGGTTTCCCTCCAACCTCCTCCACCCATCATGGCAGCTCGATATGCTCCTTTGGTGTTGGCTGCGCTGCTACATGCCATGCCCCAAGACTACCAAACAAGACTTCCACAGTTCGATGCAACCGGACCTTTAAACACCCAACAACATGTGGAAAAAATGAATGATTATTTCGACTTACAAGAAGTTGATGAGGCTGACGTTCAAATGCGACTGTTTGCACAGAGTCTGACGGGAGATGTTAAGAAATGGTTCAAATCTTTACCTGCCGCCTTAGTCCCTGATCTTGTTGCGTTCCAAATAATTTTTCTTGACAGATGGGAGGTAAAGAAAAAACCTCTCCAGATCTTGTCAGAATACGAGAATATAAAAAGAAATCAAGGAGAGACGATACAAGATTATTGCATCCATTTTAACAACCTGTATAATGCAATCCCAACTAAAATCAAACCTCCACAAGGTTTGGCATTGATTAAATTCCCTGATGGATTTGATGCTGACATGTCTTACCAATTAAGAGAAAGAAATGCTGCCACCCTAGAGGACATGCAGAAAAGTACTATTAGTGTGGAGGCCAATCTGTTGGCGAAAAGGGCCCGTCAAAGGTCGGAAAGGAGAGTCACGATCAAAGAAGAACCTTCCACATCGACTATTGATTCCAAGTGGGATTATATGGTCATAACATTGGAACTAATGCTGGAAAGAGTGAATGTGTCAGACAGAAATCCTCCGATAGACAACCCACCTGCTCCCCAGGTTCGAAATCCTGATTTTAGGAGAAACCCTCCTCAAATAAGATAGAGAGACCCCAGGGATCAAAGGGATCAAAGGGATCAGAGAGGTCCTGATCAGCAGCTCAGACCCCCTCTGCAAGAAAACTATGTTGATGAAGGGGGGGAAGTGATTGAGGAATTAGAGGACATGCACATTAATCTCATGGGCATTCACGACAACGAGGCTATTTTCCTTACTCAAGAAGAGAAGGAACTCTTTCTGCTAAATCAAACAAAGGTAAGTGAAGAAGTTGAAGATGTAGAACAACAAGCCTTTGAGAATGCTATTCTGGAGGTACACCGGCAGTACAATCTGCGTAGCAAGAAGACAGAAGGGAGTTCTAAGACAAAAGGGATTTCTCCCAAGAAGACGACTGAAACACAGAAAGTAGTCGAGACTAAGAAATCCCCTAAACCTTCTACTGAGAAGACTCTCGAGAATACTACTACTGAGAAGACTCTTGGGAAGAGTAAAACTGACACTCCCTCGAAGAAAAACATCACCATTTTGAAAAGGCCATCACAGCCTGATGATGCACATGTTAACACGCCAAGTACTTCTGAGCCGAAGAACATGGCGGACAAATCAGAAATGATGAACCAAGGCCGAGCTCTTACACCCTTTAGCCTTGAAGGGGAATTGGCCAAAATAAAAATTCCCATCCCACTTACAGAATTGATGAACAGAGACGGGTATCGTTCACAGGTAATAAAAGCACTGGCCATTGAACCTGACATAGGCACCAAGGCCTTGACTATTGGATCAKTGACTCATTCAGACACTGTGAACCTTACTGACGATAATCCCGAACTTCTTTTCGGACCTGAAGTAGATGTTCGAGACGATACCAGTGAGGTAGCTCCCTTTTACATTAGTTTAAACATACATGACTTGATATTGCATAACACTATGCTGGAATCAGGTGCCTCACATAATTTGATGCCTAAAGCAGTAATGGAAAAACTGGGACTGGAGGTCACCGGACCATACAAGGATTTACACTCATTCGAATCCAGCAAAGTCAAATGTATTGGTTTAATCAAGGACCTATGCATCGCCCTGGTTCAGATCCCTTCGAAAAGCATGGTAATGGACGTGGTGGTCGCAGACATCTCGCCAAAGTATGGAATGTTGTTATCCTGGTCTTGGGGAGATAAGTTGAAAGGAACCCTGCAGCTGGATATGTCTTACGCCACTATCCCAGTGTTTGGGCAACAGAGGAGGTTATATAGAGAAACACTGATGAAGTACATGGTCAGTAGCCAAGAGAAACCACACAATTACCCCCTTTACTCTACTCATTCAGATTTAGATTTGTTCATCTTGTATAATGATGGTGATACGGAAGAGAAGGATACTCAACTGATGGTAGATGTATCTAGTCAAAGTGAAGGCCCAAAAAGAATTGAGGTAGAAAAAATGAAGAACGTGATCACTGAAGAATTCCCCACCGATTTCTGGAGTATGGACTTTGATGGAGCTGTGAGTAAAGAAGAAGCAGGAGCTAGAGTCTGGTTGCATAATCATCGAAACAGATATTCAGAAAATCATTCCTACAAATTAAATTTCCAGTGCACCAACAATGTTGCCGAGTATGAAGCTTTAATGCTCGGCCTGAAATTGTTGAAAAAAGTTGGGGCTAAGCAGGTAATGGTAAGGGGTGACTTTGAATTAATAATCAAACAAATCAAAGGTGAGTACTCTGCTAAATACCCACGCCTTAGAGCTTACAGGAATGTTGTTCTTGATGCCTTGAGGTGTTTTACTGAAGTTGACTTGCAGGTAATGCCGAGAGGACAGAATATTCTGGCTGATGGATTGGCTACGTCAGTAGCCACCTGTAATATCCCATTCTGTTCGACTCGTCCATATACTGTTGAAGTGAAATGCAGACCGACAGTTCTCGATAATATCAGGTACTGGCAAGTGTTTGGAAATGATGCTCAGATAGAATATTTTCTACAATGCAAGAATGATTTTGAATGTACAAATATAAATTTAGAAAATGAAGACGAGAATGTAAATAATTCTGAGTTTGAAATAGATAGTGTGAATACAGTAGATTCAGGAGTAGATACAGTAGATTCAGGAGGGTTAGGGAATGACGAAATGGATGTAGATGTTTTACAGTTGAAAAGCAATGTTTTACCTAGAGGTCTTGTTCCTTTAGAAGACTTGTTTGATAGTGACGATGTAGCCAAGAAACCCAAAATTGAAGCACACGGAAAAGAGGTAGAAGAATGTAATATAGGGACCAAAGAGAAACCTAGGATGGTCAAACTGTCCAAATCCTTACACCCCCGAACAAAAGCTCAAATACATTGAGTTATTCAAAGAATATTCAGATGTTTTTTCCTGGGGCTATGAAGATTTGAAAACCTATGATACTAGCATCATACAACATAGGATTCCCATAAAAGAAGATCAAAAACCATTTAGGAAGAAACTTAGGAGGATAAATCCCAAGTTTCTTCCTCTGATAGAAAAAAGAGATCAAGAAAATGTACGATGCCAAGATCATAGTCCCGCTGCGTTTTTCCAAGTGGTTCTCTAATTTATTCCCTAAACGTAAGAAAACCGGGGAAATTAGACTCTGCATAGATTTCTGAAATCTGAACAAAGTATCCCTGAAAGATAATTACCCATTGCCGAAAATGGACCACCTCCTGCAAAGGGTGGTCGGGTCCAGTCGGATATCTTTGTTGGATGGTTTCTCGGGCTACAACCAGGTTCTAGTTCACCCATATGATCAAGATAAAACCGCCTTTACCACACCATGGGGCACTTTCATGTATGTGAAGATGCCTTTTGGTCTGATGAACACAGGAGCCATGTTTCA
>JZKD02S2125056.1:0-12602 GCA_000966675.3 Picea glauca
CATCTATGCATTCTCATCAAGGAAAATACATATTATATTACATAAATCATCAGTCAATCAATCCTTTGACATCAATCAATCAAACCATTGGCATCAATGACAACATGATCCAACACGGTGCTCTCGTGAGGTCAAGACCAAGACAACACAAACCAATCAAAGTGAATATAGAAAAATATATTCAATCGTCAACTTATGTGTATGATCAAGGAATTACACAATAAAGTAAGAATTACTTTATGGGAAAAGGACATGCCACTGTATCATATTAATCGAAAGTAGAAGATACAACCTAATCACCTTGATGTCACAAGCTTCCTTTCAGTGGCTCTTGGTTCCAACACACACACACTTGCTCGATCCTTGTATGAAGAAGATTCAATTCCTCTTGATAGACTTGTTATAGTCTCCAAGTTCTTGTTCAAGCTAGGTCCTTCACACAATTCTTTCACCAATTCTCCAATGAATCTTGCTTAACCTTTTCCATGAGAATTCCATCAATATATAGGAGAGTATGAGATGGTTACTTGGATAAGAATGATCCCACAATATCAGGGAAACCAGTACAAAGATAACCATTCGAATGCCAACCCATTCTCTAGAAGATTCCCTTCTAGAACCATCGAGACTTTATCTTTTTCCAAGCTTTAGAACAAGTTCACACCCTAGCTATGTAGCACAGTGCAAGAAGTTCACACCCTAGCTGAAGGAAGCCTGCGAGAATGGGTCATTCTTGCACCCTAGGATATTAGCAACCTGCGAACTCTCTTCAAAAATATGTTTTCTGGGAAAAGATGAATGTTACTTTTCTCAGGAGAAAGTTCTTACTAGGAGCCTGAGTACACCATCATCAATACACCATCATGATGATCAAAATCATGGGTAACAGGTGCGCATCTATGTGTCTGATAGGGGCACATGCGGGTGCCCCTGTATCACCCATAGTTGTGCATGTATGCGCAACTGTGGAGTGAACGGGGATGCATATGTGCACACTTGTGGGGAAAACAACCGTGACCTTGAGGCAAAGCTGAGGGGTGTAAAAACTTATCTTTTTTTAGAGATTTTGGTGTTTTTATGGGTTGTGATGTCTGATCAGGTACTGTTTATGTGGATGCAGGTGATCAGTTAAGGATGTTATTCCACTAGAGGGAGAGAGACTAGGTGCATCTGAGAGAGGCAATTAGATATGAGGAGCCTGATGTGCGGGGGACTTTGGCAGCCTGTGGGTTGCTAAATTTCTTTGACTGTTCACTGTTGCGGGTGCATGAGTATCTGCTACAGTTCCTGATCTTGATATGGCACCCTGATCAACAGTGTTGCATTGTATGGGGAGAGAAGGTCATGTTCTATGTATATTTGTTTTCACTTGGCTCTCTTTTTGGGGAATTCCTCTACCTGCTAAGCCCCTATTGCCGGGGGATGGACAGCTGGTGGACCTAGTGCAGACATATTGTACTAGGGAGGACTTTATGTCCAGCTCAGTGGTGATGATTGGGACGATGGATTCCCTTGTTCATCGTTGCATCGCAGAAATGATTGTGAGGGTTTATGGGTCCCTCGCTACTCAACAAATCAGTGGTGGTCAATTGAGGATCATGCAGAGGGCCATACGTGGAGATCATTTTTCCTGGGGGCTTGATGCTACATACCAAGATGATCGGGAAGCTTAATCGATGTTGAGCTGCTGACTCTGGTGATTTTTCCTTTGGGTCTATCTTGGTGGCCTAGTTTTTGGAGAGGGTTCCTATGTTGCACCCTAGAGTGTTGTTGGACGTGCCAGGGGCACGAGAGTTGTGATTGATGCGGTGGGCAACGATCTTGGTGTGTCATTGGCATGGGGAGTGTGGCCATTACTTTATGGATGAGTTAGCATGTGTGTGGCATCAAATGCCACATATCATCCTCTGATATCCGTATGGTGGAATGGACTATCGTCGGGATCCCGACATGGTCCTACCTCCTAGAGAGGTTTGGGACCACAGAGGTATGTTGATGTATTTGATGATTTGATTTTTATATAGTAACACATATGTATTATGTATTGATGGATGTTGATATTATCATTTGTTGATTTTATGTGCATATGTGGGGCCTCGAGGCCGGGAGATGGATTTGGTTAGAGCATCAGCTCACGAGGGGCCAGTGAGATCGTCGTGGGAGGACCCCTGGGTAGGCGAGAGGTGCCAGAGGGAGGAGGCAGGTGATAGGCCCATAGATGCAGATAGAGCTGGTAGGAGGCGACGTTATGATGACCCTTGTGTAGGACCTTCACGTGCACCTCCTGTCGAGGCTAGTGGGGTATTTGAGGATTTTCGTCGCTGATTGGAGGCAGTTTTACAAGGAGTACCTGAGGGTATGTGGACCCAGATTCAGGACGAGGGGGTCTTGTCCAAGAAGTGTGTGGGTCTTCTGGTGGACTTGTGGACCTTGATCCGCTGAGCAACGGTACTGGCAACAACGATGACAGGGTGATTGCCTTCGAGACCAGGCGGACCCCCGACTAGTGGGGCCCTGCCTCCTGATAGAGGACCTGGTGGAGGTGCTCTAACGACACCATGAGTGATTGATGTATTCATTTTTGTATTTTATAGAGGCTTGCGAGCCCATTTTGTATATGGTGTTGTGACATCGATTTTGTACTTATAGGGGTGAGGTGGTTCACCTACCCACGAATATTGTACATGTTGTACTCTTTTTTGTAAACATTGATGGCACATTGATCGATATATATATATATATATATATATATATATATATATATATATAGATATACATTTTTGGATCCTTGTGATATTCACATGTGCTGATGTTTTTATGATGTTGTTTATGATGTCTAATTTATATGTTGTGCCAGACTTTTGATAGGTTATGTATGTGTAATGGTAACTTGATGTGATAAATGCCAATCTAACACTAGGTTAGCCATATTATCTGCTATTTGATTGCATTTTCTTGGGATGTGTGAATGTGATTGAATCAAAATGTTGAGATAAAAGTCTAACTTGCAGGTATTTGCAGAAGAGGAAAGGATCGCAGACATGGTACACATTGTTGAGTTGGAGGACAACGAGTTGGGAATGTAGTAAGACGCTAAGGTGACAAATATGGTGGTGACTGGCCTCGTCAAGGAGGCCAATGAAGACTATGTATTCTTCTTGGTTGTTGGTTTCTAAGCCCAGACATATACCGCTGGAGTGGAACAGTTCATGTGACGGGGTATAGAGGGCCCAAGCGGCCGAAGTGAGATTATGTGTCCAACGGCTAGCTCCATCGGGGTAACTGATGTGGTAGGCTGATGGAGGAGGCATCTGTCAATAACACAAATGGTAGATTAGATGCAAGGCATGGAGGAAAAAAGAAGATTAAAAACTCTACAAAAAGTGTACAAAAAGAAAAATCCTAGTGTAGAATGGCTATGCTCAGGCGTAAAATTTCTTTAAGTACAACTCGTTGATGGGTTCTTTGAGAGGGTGGCCTTCGAGAGAGGCCAGGATGTATGCGCCTTTAGTGAGGAAATGTTGGATTGCGTAAGGTCTATGCCATAATGACTCAAATTTGCCATGGCCGAGGGTATCGTGAGCGATATCGTAAGAAAGGATGATGTCACCTTCGTTGAATGATCGAAGGTTGACATGGCGATCAAAGGTGGCCTTTGACCATTTTTTTGGCTGCTTCATTGTTTTGTAATGAATACTAATGGTCTTCATCCAATGACTCTAAGTTCAGCAAACGCTACTCCATTGGAGAAGTGTCGAGTAATAGCTCCATAGCGGTGCATAAGGTGGGGATTTTGCACTCGATGGGGAAAGTGGCCTCGGCCCCATGGACAAGATGAAATGGTGTGAAACCAGTGGTAGTTTTAACTACCATGCGATAAGCCCATAGTGCGGAAAACAACATATGGTTTCAATTGGTCTTATGTTTGTTAACCGTGTGCTACAACATGGTTTTGAGGACCTTGTTGACCTCCTCTACTTATTCATTGGACTGAGGATAGTATGGGGAGGTGAACTCGTGGGAGAATCCTAAACTAGAGGATAGTTCGACGAAAATCTCATTCTCGAAGTCTTTCTCATGATCGGAGACTATCTGTAGTGGGAATGCAAAGCGGGAGATGACGTGGTTAAAGAAAAAATGCAGTGCAGTGTCAGCGGTGTTGTTGAAGGTGGGCATGGCTTCAGCCCACTTGGTGAAATAATCGAATGCCATGATGATGTATTTGTGTCCATTTCTTTATTGAGTTTTGCAAGTCATGAATTCTATGCCCCATTTGCAAAATGGGCCGACAGTAATGACTAGGTGGAGAAGAGCGGGTGGTGCTCTTGCTTTGTTGGCATATAGCTGACATTTGTCACATCACTTCATAGCGTGGATGCAATCATGAAACAAGGTGGGCCAAAAGTAGCCACCTCAAATGATTTTCTAGGCAGTGGACATCCCTGAGAGGTGGCCACCGCAGGTGCCACTGTGGCAGTCATTCAAAACTCTATCGACTTCGTTGATGGTCAAACATCGATGAAGTATGGTTTTGACCCCTTGGCGATATAAGATATCACCGATAAGGAGGTAGTGAGGGGCCTAGTAGTGAATATGTCGATGATCATCCTGGGAGAGGTGGTTTCCAAACTTATGTGTTTGGAGGTAGATGAGGAGATCGTTGTACCAAGAATAATTTGAGGGGAAGTAAAAGAGATGTTCGTCGGGGAAGTCCGTATTGACAGGAGAACTGGTAGTGTCAGAGGGAAATGTCGTAATGAGTTCGGCAAGGAAGAGGGATTTCTTGCTCTTGGGTGTTGACAATTCAAGGTCGTACTCCTGAAGGATGACGATCCATCGGGAAAATTTGACATTAATTTGTCGACGACAGAGGAAGTATTACATGGGGTTGGAATCTGCTACAACTTTGGTAGTGCAAAGCAGGATGTAATGACACATTTTTTGGACTGCGAGGACAACTGGAAGGGCGGTTTTCTCTTCATGATTGTATTTCAAGGGTGACCCTAAAATATTTTTACTAATGTAGTAAATTACATGCTCACGGTCATCATCCCCTAATTGGACGAGAAATCCTACTACTGAGACGACTGAAGCTGATAAGTAGAGGATATAGTCGCGGTTATAGTCGGGTGGGATAATCAACAGGGCATTGGGCAGTGTAGTTTTAAGATCATCAAAAGTGGTTTGGGCATGTTCATCCCATTGGAATGGGATATTGTCCATAAGAGGCGAAGGAAATTGTGTGCATGAGTGGCGTAATCGGGTACAAAGTGGCATAATCAGGTACAAAGTGATGTAAAAAGTTATCTTTGCCTTGTAAGCTTTGTAGCTGGAGTAAATTTCGAGGGGGGGGGAATTTTTGTGATGGCTTGGACCTTGAGGGGGTCCACTGTGATGCCACATTGGGAGACAATGAACCCAAGGAAGCGTCCAGCAGTGACACAGAATACGCACTTTAGAGGGTTCAAGAGGGTATTGTACTGATGACACTTGTGAAAGACGATGCGTAAGTCATCGAGATGTTTAGTGCATTTCTTGGATTGAGCGGTGAGATCGTCCAAGTAGGCGAGGATGATTTGAGCCAGATCATGAAAAATGTATGTCATGGCATGTTGAAAAGTGGCACTAGCATTCTTGAGGCCAAAAGTCATGACATGATATGCAAAAGTACCCCAGGGGGTAGTGAATGCAGTTTTGTATTGATGGGCTGGGTGAATCTGAATTTGGTTGTAGCCAGAGAAACTGTCCATGAAGGACAAAGCCTCATGGCTGGCACAATCATCGATAATTTGGTTGATAAAGGTCATTGGAAAATTATCTTTGGGACAAACGTGATTGAGATCACGAAAGTCTGTACATACGTGGATAGTGCCCTATTTTTTGTTAACAGGGACGGGGTTCGAGACCCATGACGTATATGTGATGGGGTATATGAACCCTGCAACACGTAATTTGTCAATATCAGCTTTGATGGCATCCACTTTGGATGGGTGTAATGGACGTTTCTTTTGTCGTACAGGGGTAATATCAGGTCATGTTTGTATATGATGTTCGACAATAGAGGGATCGAGGCTGTTATACAGGATAGCCTAACTGAGAGGGGGGTGGGGGGGTAAATCAGTTAGATAAAATTTCTTTCTTTTTATCTAATATATTACTCAATGAACATAGATTATGCCTTTTACTATATGTCTTGCTACAAATCATTCAAATAAATAAATATGCAATCACATAAATAGACAACGACACAAAGATTTTCATGAGGAAACACAAAAGGGAAAAACCTCTTCTTCTTATGAATGAAAGGCAAGCTCCAACTTCTCTTTACATTCTTATTTTATCTGAGCTACAACCCATATGCGGCTGCTACCTCTGTTTCTTCAGCACCTACTAAATGGAAGCTACAACTCCCAGATGTACAAGAACCAACTTGTACAGTCTCCCCTTGCTCCTTTCTACCACCTTGAACTCATTCTCTGTCACTAATAACCTGCAAATCAACTCTTTATCTTCTCTGTCAAAGATTAAGAATTCAAATCCTCTCTATTTTTGTATTCATATCACAATTCATTCTTGACCAGACCACTTAGATTTATCAATATGTGTCTATGTCTTCCCTCCTCTATCCTTTTGCTTCCTCAAATTTTACAGAGCCATATATCTCCCATAATCCTCTCTACCTCTTTTCTTGCCACAATCAATTTTTATCATCTTCTTGTATCATCAGTGCATACAATCAAACTCTCAGGCTTCAAAGAATCAGTTAAAATAACTGAATAACTTCCTTACAGTGATTATTATTGGTCAAGGCATAAATAAGAACAGTAGCCACATGATCAGTTTAAATATTTAACCAGCACCGTTCGATGATCATACATTTTCTTTGACTCAGCATAGAATAACCCTCGAGCGCTTCGGCAAGACACTTGTTCTTAAACCATATGCCCATTGGCTATGACCATGGGCTTAACTAAAATGCATTTCGCATTTCAACATTTCGGCATTCATGTGATGAAGTGTCTCAACACTCCAAGTTGCGATCCCTTAAATGGAGGTTAGCTACTCTAGCTCCTTCCCCTCATATGACCACTGGTGGTAACCACAGCCTACGTCAAAAAGGCACTTCACATTTCGACATTTCAGCGTTTCTCATTTAGGCATTTTGTCATTTATGTGATGAAGTGTCTTGACACTCCAAGTCGTGATCCCCGAAATATTCTTTTCTTCGATCGACGACCCACAGTCTTTAGTGATCAGACAGTCCTGATCTCATCGGGACTTTTTGTTTCTCGATTTTGCATGTCGCGATATCAGAGGTTGGATAACCTCCTTTCTTTGACTTTCTAGTCAGTGAAAAGTTGATCTGTGACCATGTGTCCTACCCGAATATGGACGGTCCTCCTGCTTTTGGGATTTTATAAGCCCGCTTCACATTGCACTTTAAAGAACGTGCAGATTATCCTGGATCTGACGACAGTCGGGCCTTGCACTCAGATCTACTCCTTCTAAAATCCTGAGCACCGTGCAACTACTTCTGTCAGTCTTATGGATGATTTAAGTTTGACATTAATCACAAATACCAAGCCCTGTACAAATTGACCAACAAACTCCCCCTTTGGCATTGATGGAAAAATTTAAATCTCTTTCTCCCCCTTTTGACATCTATGGCAAAGGAAACAACCATATTCCCCCTAATCAAAGAAAAACCACCTGTAAATATGTATCATTTCAGCAACAACTCCCCCTATCAAAATAGTCAATAAACCTGTGCAGTCTGATTTTATTATGAAGCCCTTGCAAACTTTGAGAGTGAAATGAAATTATAGAGGGTAAACCTTCAATTGATCCCTGAGACTGTCAAATTTCATTTTAGGTAAAGGTTTAGTAAATACATCTGCAATTTGATCCTTTGTGCCAACATATTCCAGTTTAATAACTTTATACATAACCTGCTCTCTTAGAAAGTGAAATTTGATGGGAATGTGCTTTGTTTTTGAATGCATAACAGGATTTTTAGAAATACTAATTGCACTGGTATTATCACAGAAAATAGGTATAGGTTCATCATAATGAATATGTATATCTTCCAGCATCTGTTTTATCCATAGAACTTGAGTGCAACAAGTTGTAGCTGCTATGTATTCTTCTTTAGTAGTAGACAGAGACACTGTTGATTGTCTTTTACTTGACCAACTTACAAGACATCCTCCAAGAAAAAATGTTTCTCCACTAGTACTCTTCTTGTCATCAACACAACCTGCCCAATTAGCATCAGTGAAAGCATATAAATCAAGCTGATTACTTGAAGGATACCACAAACCATACTCTATTGTCCTCTTAAGATATCTGAAAATTCTTTTGACTGCAAGTAGATGAGAAGTTTTTGGTGAAGCCTGAAACCTGCCAACTTGACAAACCACATGCATAATATCAGGTCTTGTAGTTGTAGCATAAAGAAGACTACCAATCATAGATTTGTATACTGTCTGATCAACATCTTTAGTATCATCAAACTTACTTAATTTACAGCTAGTAACCATGGGAGTGCCAATTGGTTTAGAATCTTCCATCTGAAATTTCTTAAGCATTTCATTTATATACTTGGTTTGAGAAATGGAAATACCTTTATCAGATTGAGTAATTTGTAAGCCTAAGAAAAACTTCATTTCTCCTAGCATGGAGATCTCAAACTCTTTCTGCATACTTTCAACAAATTGTTTACTGAGCCTATTATCATCACTACCAAAAATGATATCATCTAAATATATCTCAACAATGATCAGACTATCATTTTATTCTTTAATATATAGGTTACTATCAGTGTTACCTTTCTTGAATCCTTGCTACCTCAAGTAATTGTCAAGTCCAGAATACCAAGCCCTTGGTGCTTTCTTCGGCCCATAAAATGCCTTTTTCAATCTGTAAACATATTTTTCTGCTTCTTGTACCTAAAAACCATCTGGTTGTTCCATATATACTTCTTCCTCTAAATCACCATTAAAAAATGTAAACTTTACATCCATTTGTTAAACTTTAATGTGTTTAAAACTGGCATAAGCTAGAATCAGTCTAATGGATTCCATTCTTGCAATAGGAGCAAAAGTTTCTCCATAATCTATTCCTTCTACCTATGCATACCCTTTACAAACCAATCTAGCCTTGTTTCTAGTTATTTTATGCTTCATCCATCTTATTTTTGAAAACCCATTTAGCCCCTATGACATTCTTATTCAAAGGTCTAGGAACCAATTCCCATGTCTTATTCTTTTCTATTTGACTAAGTTCTTCATTCATTGCTTTCATCCAGTATTCATATTTAATTGCTTCTTCAATAATTTTGGGTTTAATCAGAGAAAGTAAAGATACATGTTCATGAGTTGAGATGGATTCTTGCCTTCTGCTTCTTGTTCCAACACCTACATTTAAGTCACCAATTATCTATTCTTCAGGGTGATTTTTCTGTATTCTCTTGCTTCGAGTTTTTGATGGAGTCATGCTTTTGGATGGAGTTGTACCTTGTATCAAAGTAGGAATTAATTGTTCACTATCAGTAGCCTTAGTTTCTTCTGTTTCACTTACTTCTTCATCCATTTTATGTTTGTTATATATTTCATGTTTTTGTTGATCCTTTTGTTTAGATTTAGACTTCAAAAATGAGGACTCATCAAACCTTACATCTATAGATTCAACAATTTTTATTAATCTTAAATTATAGCATTTATAAGCCTTTCTTGAACATGAATATGCAACCAATATGCCTTCATTAGTTCTTGAGTCTAATTTTCCCAGATTTTTATCAATTCTTTTAATGTAACACTTACTCCCAAAGATTCTAAAATGTTTTATGTTTGCTAGTCTTCCTTTCCATAATTGATAGGGTGTCTTATCAGTATTATTTATTAGAAAAATTCTATTCAATATGTGTACAACAGTGTGAACATCTTGAGGCCAAAACATGTCATTCAATCTGGACTGATTTAACATTGTTCTTACCATTTCCATAACATAACTGTTTTTTCTTTCAACAACACCATTTTGCTGAGTTGTTTCTTTAACAGAGAAATGTCTTTTAATTCCATGTTCATCACAGTAATTGTTGAATTATTTTGACACAAACTCTCCTCCATTGTCTGACCTTAAGCACTTAATCTTCATATCAATTTCATTTTCAGTCAATTCTTTGAAAACTTGAAAGCAGCTAAAAGTTTTAGAATTCTTTTTCAATAAAAATAACCAAGTCATTCAAGTAAAATCATCCACAAATAACAAAAAGTATCTTTCACCATTTAGACCTGTTGTCCTCATAGGTCCACATACATCAACATGTATTATTTCCAAAGGTTTTGTTGTAAAATATTCCTTTGTTTTAAACTTAACTCTAGTTTGTTTACCATGTTGACATTGTTTACAAATAGAGTTGGAAAGATTCTTTATGACAGGTAACTTCCTTATTGCCTCTTTTTTATTTAACTGAATCATATTGTCAAAGTTAATATGTCCAAGTCTTTTATGCCATAACCAACTTTCATCTTCATGTCCAAGATAGCAATTTTCATCCTTCTCATCTAAAATGTATATGTTATTTGATATCCTTGTAGTTGTTCCAACTAACTGATTTTTTTTAACATCCCTGATTTGACATTGTTTAGAATCAAATATCATAAGATGCCTTTTATCACATGTTTGACTTACACTCAACAAGTTATGTTCCATATTTTCAACCAGTAAAACATTTTCAGCCATTATGTCTTTGTTCAAACAAACTGTGCCTCTTCCAACTATTCAAGTTGATTGATCATTACCAAATGTGACTGAACCTTCTTTTCTTTCATCTAAAGAATCAAATATTTGTTTTCTTCCTGTCATATGTTTTGAGCATCCACTGTCCACACACCACTTAACTTTATGATCATCTTGTAAAGCAAGTTTGCACTCTTCAATTTCTAAATGATCATTCTTCCTTTTCCAATAACTAGTTTTCTGATTTGTGTATTGGTTTATAACAGATTTTTGGAAATTCATTGGACAATTTCTTGAAATATGTCCAAATTTATTACACCTATAGCATTCAACTTCAAATTTTAAAGCATCAAATATGTTATGTGAGTTGTTCACATTGTTGTGAATAGATTTATCATGTCTTTTTTCATATTCAAATCTAGATATGCCATGACTGTTATGTGCACTTATGTTTCTTAAAAAAATGTTATAGAAAGTTGCTTTGTGTCCATACTTATAAAAGAAGAAACAATAGCCTTCAAACCTGTTTTGATATCTGCCATAACTTCTTCTATGCACTGTTGAAGCCCGATTCTCTTCTTGCCTTTCTAATTCAATCTTCTTGCTAGTAATTCTTTCATGATTATCCTCTGTATCTTCTTTATCAACACTTGAACTAGAACATCCATTAGTTACTGTAGATTTATAACCAATTCCAGTCTTATCATAAGTTGATATTTGACTACAGATAATTTGATCCAACACTTGAAAACTATGATTCATGTTATTTTCTTGTACTTTCTTTCTTAATAAAATGTAACACACCTGTTAGCACTCTGTAATTTTCGCAAGGCTGTGAGGCAGTCACAGAGGCAACATCAAAACCACTTCGAGTCTTGGATCTAGCCTTCCAAGACTCAGAGAGGGATCTCTCTATCTGATATAGATTTGTTTGAAGAGAATCTTAGGCTAGTTACGAAGAACAAGGGTTGGGGTTTTTAAATGATGATTTGGAACAACAAGGAGGGCCATTGGGCAAATGGGGTCTGCACTGTAAACAATAATTCACTCTCAGATCTGGACAAATTTCCTTTACACAGGGCAAGGTAGTGAACGTCTTGGATCAAATTGAGTATTAATGATGTTGATTTGAGGAAGAAAAGTGGAGCAAAAAGAAAGGAAAGGGAGCAGCTAAGAATTCCTAAGCTGGGCTCTTTAGATGAATAACATAAAGATTATCACAAGCTGAGAAAAAGAGTATATGTTGATAAATTCTACTTCTATAACATTCCTTCTGATAATAAGAGCTGGAAACAAAATGAAAGATAACAGGAAGAAATTTTAACAGGGGAAAACACCACCAATACACCCACACAAGAATCCTGTGAAAGAAAACATGCTCATTGTTGATTGCTCATCTAAAAATTACAGAGAAGAAAAGGTCTTTTGGTCATACACAGCCCATGCTCCAGTCCTGGAACCTCACAGGTCGAACCCTTTTACATTAAAATCATCTGGATAAATAGGATAGACCATCCCAATTAGTTTCGAAAGTTGGTTTAACTGCCTCGGCCAAAAATAGCCACCACTCCCACAAAATTTGGAGTTTTCTGCCATGAAGGACGGACCGTTTTTCTGCGAAACAGGGGTCCGATCAGATGGGATTTTCTCTTCAATGATAACACCTGGGTGAAAAATGAAAGAGGTTATTTTATATGGGAATGTGATGAGAAACAACCTCCTTCAGTTTCACCAAATTCATCCCCAACTGGCCGTAACAACTCCTGCAAGATCGAGACTGAAACGGAAAATTGAAAATGTGGAAAAATAGGCCTTGAATATGAATTCGATTCTCCCTGATAGTGGCTCCGTTGGAAAAACTG
>JZKD02S2125056.1:15547-32087 GCA_000966675.3 Picea glauca
ATGCATTGAGGTTCTAGTAGGAATTCTCCCTCCGGTTCCACCTGGATCATAGACCAGTCAATTATATGATTAGAATCATATACATATTTCTTCAATAATGAAACATGGAAAACATTATGTGCTTTTACGGTGGGAGGAAGTGCTAGCCTATAGGCTACAAGTCCCACTCTATATAGGAACTCAAAGGTTCCACAATACCGAGGTGCCAACTTGGCACAAGCTCCCATTTTCAGGGAACTCTTCCTGGGACTAACTCTGAGATATACATGGTCTCCCGTCTTGAACTCTCTTGGGGTTCAATTTTTGGCCGGCATAACTTTTCTGCCAGTTCTGAGCAACCTTTAGGTTTTGTTTTATCCGAATCACTTGTTGTTCCATTTCTTTCAACATGTCAATTCCAAAAGAAATTATGTTTATGGGATTAATCCAACTGATAGGAGTGTTGCACAGTCTACCATAGAGAACTTCGAACAGACTCATCTTTAGGGATTCTTGGTAGCCGTTGTTGTAGGCGAATTCCACCATTGGCAAGTAGTATTCCCACTTCTTGGGTTGATGCATTACATGAAATCTTAACATGTCTTCTAGTATTTGGTTCACTCTTTCTGTCTGTCCATTGGTTTGAAGGTGATAGGTGGTGCTAAACAACAACTTGGTCTCTAAACCATCCATCATTGTTTTCCAAAAGTTGGAAATAAATTTAGTGTCTTTTCCAGACACGATGTCTTTTAGCATATCATGCAGTCTGAATATCTCCTTCATGAATACCTGGGTGATGTCCATTGCCTTGCAAGTCGATTTGATGGGGATGAAATGAGCAGACTTGCTCAATTTATCCACCACAACCATAATGGCATCATTATGTTTGGTCGAGGTTGCTAATCCAGTAATGAAATCCATGGATATGGTTTCCCATTTCCATTTTGGGATTGGCAGAGGTTGTAATAATCTCGTTGGGTGTTGGTGTACTACTTTTACCTGTTGGCGTTCTATGCATTTGGCTAGGTACTCAGCTATGTCTTTCTTCAATCCAGGCCAATAGAATTGTTTCCTGGTGGTCGTGATCATCTTCCGGTATTCTGGATGACCGGTATAGGGTATTTTATGTATTTCATCCAGTATTACTCTCTTCAATTTGTCACAATCTGGGATATACAATCTGCTTCGGTAAGTGAGCAGACCTCCTTCCATCATCTCGTAGCCTCCATACTTTATCCATGTGGGTTATTGTTGTAGGTATGAGGTCATGGTCTAGAAGAATGTGTCTGTCTCTTGTGCATTTTTTACTCTTTCCTTGACATTCATCTTGCAGGTACTTACTGCTGCCAGATGAATTGTTTTCATGCTTCGGCTAAGGGCATCGACCACCCTATTTTTGTTTCCCTTAATATGTTTGATTTCAAAATCAAACTCACTAAGGAGGGCCATCAACTAGCTTGCCTAGCATTTAGCTTTGGTTGGTCAAACAGATATCACAATCCACAGTGGTCTGTCATAAGTACAAATCTCGTTTCCATGAGGTAATACCTCCACATTTTAAGGCATGCACTATGGCGGCCAGCTCTAGATCATGGGTCACATAGTTGACTTTGTGCAAGTTCAATTTTTGAGATTCACAGCAGACCACACTTCCTCCCTGCATAAGGACTCCTCCGAGACCTTCCTTATAGGCATCTGTACACACGATGAATTAAGCTTCAAGATCAACGATCTTCAGAACGGGTGCATGGGTCAGTAGATGTTTCAGGGTTTAAAATCTTTCTTCACATTTTTGTGTCCACGTGAATTTTGTCCCATTCTTCTGGAGGGCAGTGATTGGACACCCAATCTTGGAGAATCATTTTATAAATCTCCTATAGTAACCTACTAATCCCATAAAGGATCTGATATCCAAAACATCCCTTGGGGTAGGCCATTCCATAATAGACCTGATTTTGTCAGGGTCTACTACAACTCCTTCTTCGGATAGAACATGGCCCAAGTAATGTATTTGCTTCTGGAAGAAATCACACTTGTTGAATTTGGCATAGAGATGATGTTCTCTTAGAACTTGAAGCACAAGCCTAAGGTGTTCATCATGCTCCTCTCTATTCTTGGAGTAAATTAATATATCATCAATAAAAACTAGTACAAATTTGTCTAGGAATTTGCTGAGTACATTGTTCATCAAGCACATAAAAGTGGCAGGGGCATTGGTTAACCCAAATGGCACTACCACAAACTCATAGTGACCATATCTTGTCCTGAAGGTAGTTTTGGGGATGTCTTCACCCTTGATTCGGACTTGACGGTATCCATACCTCAAGTCAATCTTCGAGAAGATAGAGGCACCTCCCAATTGATCAAATAGGTCATCAATCCTGGGTAAGGGGTACTTGTTTTTTTATGGTTACCTTATTTAGTTGTCTATAATATATGCACAGTCGGAGGGTACCATCTTTCTTTTTCACAAACAGGACTGGTGCTCCCCATGGAGACATGTTGGGCCGGATATAGCCTCTGTCCATCATTTATTTTAGTTGTAATTTGAGTTCAACCAACTCAGGTGTGCTCATCCTGTAGGGTGTCCTAGACACTAGTACCACTCCCGATGCAAGTTCTATCGAGAAGTCAATGTCTCTCCTCGGAGGTAGACCCAATACCTCTTCCGAAAATACATCTCTGTATTTTCTCAGGGTGGGGTGGTCTTCGAGGCTTGGTTTGTCATCTTCAATAGTTTTCAACACCTGTATTTCATATAGGGGACATCCTTTTCGACAATACTTTCTCATTTGCAGAGATGATATTTGTCTCACCGAGACAAGTTTTTGGATCCCTTGAAGGGTTATCCTTTTCCCTTCTTTACTTACACATTCTAAGGTTTTATGGTAACAGTCCAATCTAGATTTATGGGAGGCTATCCATTCCATACCAATCAACAGATCATACGATCCCAGGGGTAATATGTTAAGGGTTGCTTGGGTGGAGAATTCACCCAATGTTAATTGGCAGGCTGGCATGACCTCTACTACCCTTCTTTTGGTGCTAGTGGCTAACTGTACCAACCATGGCTTGGTAGGCTTATGTGACTGTAGTTTACACTTATCAACAGTCTTAGGGGCTATATAACTCAAGTTTGAACTAGGGTCAATCAGAATAGACACTAGATGGTTGGAAATCATACCTTCTATTTCCACCACTGAAGCTTGGTGGTTGGCTTGGTTATTATCCAAGGCTACATAGATTTGCAGCACACTCCTGGCCACATCATTGACGGTGGTAGCTTATTGGATGCTGTAAATTCTCTGACTATTCTATTGTAGGTCTGGACAGTCTCTCAGTAGATGTTCTTCTCTGCAACCCCAACATTTCAAAGGTTCTCTCTTTGGGTTATCAGCCTTTGCTGGTATAGATCCAGAGGTTTTATTTCTTCTCAAGGAGGGAAAGTTCTGTTGCTGTACGCTCTGGGCTGGGAAGCTCGTCCTTGGGTTATTCTTATAGATCTTAAATCCTGGGGATTTAATCCCCTTTTTCTGAAATCTCGAACTATTCTTTTGTTTCCATCCTTCGCGAGGTTTTGTTCGATGTTTGAACTGTTCATGACAATAGGTTTCCTTTCGGATAGTGCCTTCTAGGGTCTTTGGCTCATCAAATTCAATTCTGTTCTGATAGTCCTTAGGTAGTCCGTTGATGAAGTGTTGCACCTTTTCCTTTTCTGATTTTATATAAGGTACATACCTCAACAAACCGAGGAATTTGTTGACATATTCTTCTATAGTGAGTTGCCCCAGTTTGAGTTCATAAAGCTCTTTAGTCTTCTCATTGAAATATTTTTCCAACAAATACTTCTTCCGGAAGTATTTCTCAAATTGCTCCCAAGACAATTCCTCTTCGCGAACCCCTTTCACATTATTAACGTCTTCCCACCAAATGGAAGCCTTTCCGTTCAAGTTGAAGGTGGCCACTCGGGCCTTCAAATTTTCTGAGAAGTCATGGAATCTGAAATACTTCTTTAGTCCAAGCAGCCAGGCCTCTGCTTCCTCTCCCTTATTTATTTCACCGTTGAAGGAGGGTGGTTTGGCCTTCCAAAATTCTTCGAATTTATGACCCTTGGAAAGATTTTGTTTCTTCTATCTTCTTCGAGTACAAGAACTAGTTCTGCTGCTAGAAGAGCTCTTCGAACCGCCAGCTTCCTTCCCAGAGGAATCGTCCACCGTTTGTCCTTTATCTCTGGGATGGACCTTTTTCAAGGTGCTCCTCTCAGTGTGGCCACTAATATGACCATGTTTTTGTACCTCAGGTTCATGCTGCATTTGTCTTTGTAGGTTGGATAAGCTCTGTAGTAAAACTACGTTAATTTTTTTTTGCTTCTCTTGTCCTTTCATCATCCTCTCATTGTCAGCCTTGCAGCTTTGTAATTCGACCATGAGGCTCCTCACAGTCTCGACTAGATCTGGAGGGGTCCCTACTACCCTCCTTTTGTCAGACTCTTCATTTCTATTGTGGGATCCCTCCCCCACTTCATGGTGAGTCACCATTCTATACGTTGGTAATTTCCCACAGTTGATCTTCTGCTTGTGTGCAAAAGGAAAAACATTGGTTGTTGGTCAATGTTCATATTCATTTATAACCAATACATAATTCATATTTTTCTCATGCACACACATAATAGGAGTTTTCATTCTTAACTTCGAGTTTTTAATTGAGGGGGTCAAGATAAGGAGTTACTCTTTTTAATAGTACTCCGAATGGAGTCTTTGTGCAACCCGTTCATGAGCCCAAGAAGGCCAAGTGTTGCAATCATGCTTTGATACCACTTTGTAACACACCCACTATGAAAATAAAACTTTTTCGGCGTTTTTCATATTTTCTCTGATGAACAGAATTCCTGAATCCCTACGGAACTTGATATAGACCTTGCTATCCCTTAACAACAGTCATATGATCGGTGGCTATGACCACAGGTCTTATTGGGGAGGTGCTCGTCGGCTTTCGCGATTCGATAAATCGTGGTGCATGTATTCCCCTTTCTCTCTTCTCTTTCGAAGGGTCGAAATCCAGAATGGATCTAACCGCTTAACATGATTAACAGCGACCCAGGTTAAGTTCGGGCACTCTACCCTTCGATATTTTGCATACCGAAACTTCGGGGGATGCGATGACAGGAGGTTTCACATCTGGGTTTCCCGGGAGCCGAAACTCTGAAAATGCCAATTCTAAACATGCTTCATTGTTTCGGGGTTTCCTCCATCCAGATTTTGGGGTATGTGACGACAAGAGGTCTCACACTTAGGTTTCCTGGGAGTCGACACTCTGAAACCGGTATTCATTTCTAAGCTCATTTTGGGGTTTCTCCTTTCGATATTTCATGTTATAAAACGTCAAGGGGTTCATGCCCTTCGGCACTCCAGAAGCCAAAACACTGAAGTATCATATTTATGCACACTAGGCCATCTTGGGGTTTTGAATCTAGTAGACACATGGAACAAAACTGTCCTTTGTGGGTCTAGGGTACTGAAACGCCAAAATGTAGATGCAAGTCACACTATGCCATATCAGGACTTCTCAGGTCGGGATTTCGGAACTTGCGAGTACAAGGGAATACACCTTTGAGTATTCTAATTTCCAAAATGTTGAAATATCGTAACATGTCCTCGTATTGTCCTTTCAGGATTTCACCCATCTGGATTTCGGGATTGGTGTGTACAAGGGACTTGCCTCTAGGTATCCTGGGTGCCAAAATACCGAATCATCTTAACTTGTCCACGCCCCGTCATTTCGGGGTTTTGTATGTCAGGATTTTACAAGTCATGAGGACAAGGGTTCTTACCCTCTAGTTCCCTGGGTACCGAAATGCTTACCGACTTCCACGTGTACTCTACAGTTGGACGGTCCATGCACTCCCATGGGTCTTGGTATCGACGGTCCCAATTTCTTCATTACTTGCGAAGGTTAAAAATGGGTCAAGGCATTATCGCCTGCATTCCTTCATTCAATTTTACGATCATAACCGGCCTCAGATCCTCCGAAAGAATCTCATTTGTGCATTTAGCAAGAGGGAGGGTATCCTAGGTACCTAACCACCAAAAGGTCCTAACTCATCCACACGTTCTCATTTTGGGATTTTGCAAGTTGGGATTTCGGGACTTGCGAGTGCAAGGGAACTTGCCCTTGGGTATTCTGGGTATCAAAATGCTGAAATGTTGGAGTCTACGAGGACCATTCTCCCTCATGCAAGATTTTAAGACTTAAACTATAACATCCTCCTTTGGGTCCTTAGGCAATTTACACTAGGTTTTGAGGACCAGACTGGAAGGTCTTCTAGAAGGTAAGGGAGTGGTCTCGAAAGGGTACCTTCATGGGGAAATATATCCAAGGCATCAGGTAAGACAAACACGGGAACAAATCTCTCGAGAGAAGACTTGAAAAATCTGTATTAGTTCGATATATATATATATATATATATATATATATATATAAATAAGACATACGTGGTCTTTCCAGTAAAATCATGCAGCCATCCTTTCTGATCAAAGCACCATGCAAAGAGTCTTATACTGAAACCATTCATAATTGCACAGACTATGAGCATACATGTCAGCATATAAATTTCAAGATACAAGACATAAAACACTTATAAAAAAAACACCGGGTTTGGTGCAACTACTGAGAGGGGTGCTCATTTCCACCCAACCATAGGCTCAGTGACTCCGAATGGATTTACCACTAGCCACCCCCGAGCTAGACCATGATTCTTGAGACTCTCTGTCTTTGTTCTTCAACGATCAAGAATGAAGGTTACTCTCCTTCTTCTCTGCTATCACTCACTCTGTATTTTGTTCCAGAGTTCTTCTGATATTTTCCTTTGATCCTCCCCTCGTGTCCCCCTTCCACACCTTTTACCTACATTTTCTTTCTGGCGAGGTTGCATGTGGCACGAATTTCCCTACGGTGGTCAGGTCTGAGGTCTCCATGGATGGGTGGTTCACCCCCATCCCTCATTAACCCATGAGGAGCCTCTTCACCTACCAACCTGGCAGGTAATTTATTTTGGGGCCAACGAGACGCTCTTGGTTCTCCGGGCTAGTGAAGACCAAATATGGTATTGGTTTCGGTGGAATTTAACGCCACCATTCCAGGTGCCTTCCACCACCTTTCTTTATCTATCGTGGTCTCTTTTTCATCACATCCCCCTCCCAACAGTCCTGCAACATATATATATATATATATATATATATATATATATATATATATATATATATATATATTCATAATGTTAATTTACATTTGTTGACCTTGTATAATAAGGTCCATTCAGAATCACACATTCATATCTTTGAGTTTGCCACAGTTCTTGGCCAACATAATTATTTTTACAGACTGGGGGAAACAGGGTGTTACATAAAACTACTTCAAATTTTAAACCTTTATTTTCCTTTCCCTTTTCTGTAAGTATATTATTTAGAGCTTCTTTAATCACTCTAGCCTCTTCTATTTTGAGTTTTAAGTCAACTAACATGATCTCAATGTTTTCAATTAAATTATTTGACTTATGTAATTCTTGATTTAAACTCTCAATTTCTCGTTTGAATTGTTTGCATTCTCTTCTTACTGTCTTTAGTTCAGACAAAGCACTTACAAGTTCATCTTCCAGGTCAACTTCACCTTCTTCTTCTTCAATAAGTTCATCATTCTAATTTTCCATAGCCATAAAAAGTCTTATATCTGAACTTTCATCACTTTCATCTATATTTGAAGATTCACTATTATTTTTGATGAATAGACTTTTCTTTTTATAAGAATTTCTTTGAAATGGATTCTTATACATTTTCTTATATTCTTTGGTTTTGATGTTGCTTCCTTCTTCTCCATCAGAATGTTTATTAAAAGGACACTTAGAGGCAAAATGCCCTATTCTACCACAATCAAAGAACTTGAGAGGAATTTTACCTTTGTACTTGCCAGTACCTCTTTTTACGTTTTTGACAAAGTTAGCTTCTTCCATATCTTCCTTTGAATCCTCATGATTACTGGTTTCTGTTTCAACCTTTTTCTTGTCCTTCTTTGCTGCCTTGAAAGTTGCTTCCTTATTGGAAGGATTCTCATTAGATGTCCTCATCTCATATGTTGTTAGTATTCCTTGCAACTCATCCATTAATAAAGTAGAAATATCAGTTCTTTCTTCTAAAGCAGATATTTTGGGATCAAATCTTACAGGTAAAGATCTTTCCCCTGACGCTTTTGAAGAAGGTAACATGGATAACATTTTCCCCACCATCAAAATCGATATTTCCATTAAACCTGGAATCATAGAGGAAATTACCATCGACGTCACATGCTCTCCTGAAGAACTCCCGGAATCTCCAAATCTCCTCTAAAATCGTTCGTCCACTCAATAAGACAGCAGGTACAAATGAGGTGGCATTGTGGTCCCTACAACTATATATAGTCCCGATTGACAAAGTTCAAGGATCATTTTCGAGATATCTGAGCGTCCTTTTTTCGATCCGTCTTCAGCCATGGGACCAGGATCCTGCCACCTACATAGTCATATTTCCCAGGCCACCATCCATCCTCGTCCCCCAGGGAGAATGTTTCTCACATCACGCTCAGGTATGCATGCTCATGTTCAAAATTATTGAATAATTGTTATATGTTCTCTATCTTCAGATATTGTTCACATCGGGTATTTGATTTTCATGTGTGCAGGTACTTGGTCATCATGCATTTGCGCCACCCCTTTAGGTATATCATTGACATTGGCATGTAATCATTCCCTATGAATATCAATTGCATCTCCCAGACACACCCTCT
Organism: Picea glauca; assembly: GCA_000966675.3. Classification (NCBI taxonomy): domain Eukaryota; kingdom Viridiplantae; phylum Streptophyta; class Pinopsida; order Pinales; family Pinaceae; genus Picea; species Picea glauca. The sequence continues at coordinate 24,341 of JZKD02S2125056.1, forward strand.
GATTTTTTCCTGTAGGGTCCATACATCCGGCTCTGGAGTACTCACACCTCCACTGCATTTCAGTACTGTCAGCCAGTAGAATTCTCTCCTCCATGATTTGTCCCAATTATAGGCCCCTTTGGCACTTCAACACTCATGTTGTTTTCATTCCCTAGGGTTGGGAGTCCCTCTAGTCTCTGCATCCCTGAGAATCAACCGCATACTCCTTCTCCTCATTTTGATAGCTTCCCCAAAATGGACTCCCAACGAATCCCGGTATGGTTCACATTTGACTGCACCTTTGCATTATCATTTACCCTCCATTTCATCCACCATAAATTTTCCCATCTGCAGATTGTCCTCCATTCATTTCCCTAATATAGAAACCCACCTATTGGGCCCTAACCCTCCACTTGTTTTCTAAGAAACTTGCGCCCTCACCAACCAAGACATATTTCACTAGCACTCCCATTTCTATATCTACATAGTTATCCCAAATTATTCCTTCTTCTTTCGGTAATTGTACAAAAAAATTTGTTTCGTGTATTTACATAGATTTCTGTTGTCACCTTTAGCGCCCTTCCATTTCTGGCAAAGCAACCCTTGTCGCCCTTGGTTGGGGAATTTTTGACTTCCTTCCATCAATGACATTATCCATAAACCCCGAGTATCTTATAGTCCATACACCTTTTGATCTCTATGTTTTTCCATTTTGTCACACCTCTGGCACAATTTACCCTCGTCGAGTCATCCCCCTGACGCTAGATTCAGTTTCACAGTTGCTTCCACTTTACCTCTCTCACCAACCAAGGGTAGTCTTGAGTCTCACCACTTCTAGACTTCATCCATGTTACTCCTCAGTTCTTGATTTTATCTAGTGGATTTCACGAAGCCCCTTGCTTCTCGAAGTCATGTTTCCCTTTCTGTCGACATCAACACAGTTTCCAAACGGGAGACAATATCTTGACTCTCATTACCTTCACAATGAGAAGTATCGGACGACACAGAGAGAACCATCATTTCTCTCTGCTTTCATTGACCTCCACGACATTCGAATTCAACACTTTACCATGTTTTGGTGGGTCTTACTTTGCGACTATTGCATTTTTTTTATATTTGCCGAAGAACGTTGAACATTGTTAGGCCATCAATGCCTGTGAATCATCAACACTTCTTATAGGTGTCATCGCCTCTTTTCATAGTTTGTTCACCATCAGAATTGTCCTCTTCTATTATCAACATGCCCCTGAGGGCTCTGCATTCATCTCCACCAACACACAGCTTCAGTTACTGTATTACACATTTTTGATTTACATGACACGAGCATGGGGCATGCCCGCCTCGTTTGTACACAATTTTATTTTTTACACCTTGTGAAAGGTTTGGGTCCTACAGGTTCCCCTCTCCCTCCAATGGGTCACTCTTGACACTCTCATCATCTCTCTTTCTTATAATGGTACTCTCAGAAGAATAAACATTGATGTATTTCGGATATATGTATGCTCCTAACCTCATACATTAGGGGGCATCTGTTATCACTGAAATTTCGTCTGCAAATGGTTACAAGAATCCAACATCTCAAAACACCTATTAGTTCATCCATGGAACAAAAATTTATTTTCAAAAGGCTCAAAACTATACAATCAGTTATAAAATCAACATGCGCTAAGACTACACAGGAAGCGCATGCACATGCGCCATCCAAAAATGCAATAAAAACGCACATGCACATGATGCGTGACTATGGACACAAAAAACCACACACCCCTCAGAACGATGCATTTATGATTCTGGTCGGCCTTCCACCCACTTCTAGTTCAGCTTCCAAGTCAATTTGACACCCAAATCTTGGCTGAATCCGATTGGGGGGTTGGTCAAAAACCTAAGGGTGCCCTAAAGGGCCCCTTGTTCACACTAAAGACTGGTTGAATAATTCCTCAAAGCTATGCTATAAAAGGAATCCATGGTTGCACTACATTTCCAAGGAATTCATTTGTATTGTTATGCTGTCTATATTCTCTTGGAGGATCCTCTTTCCTTGTCAAGAGCATACAAGCATCATTTCATTTGAGCTATTCACATCACCTCTTGAGTGAATGAGATTTGGATTTCTTCACCATTTCCTTCAAGTTTTCTAGTTGTAAGTAAAGCTCAATATTTGGGGGTTCAAGAGCCCTCCCTTGGAGGAAGAGGGGACCCATAAGTATCCCTTTCTCTTTGGTGTCTTTCCACTAATACATTCCTTTCCATTGGTGGCATGAATGTTGTTTATTTCTTGTTCTAATTTCCTTATGCACTCTATTTTAGTTTATTTTATTGTTCTTAGCTTAGTCTTTTGTTTATTTATTATGCTTGATCTTTCTAACTCTTGAATTCACTGTTTTATTTCCTAGCTAACCCAACTGGGCTTGTAAGCGTCTTTATTTTTCTAATTTAGGTGACAAAAGGGACACAACATTGATGATGCCAAGATCCACTTAAGTTGGTCGTCATCCATCAAGATCAGGTCCAAGAATTCCTCCTCCTTATTGCCTTTATCCTCACCTTATTACATTTCTCCTCTCTTTTTCAGTGCTTTCCTCCTTCCCTAATGCACGTAGGGCAGTCTAGTTGTTTGATTCCATTTTCATTACCCCTGTATTATATAGCAGTATTTTAATAGAAGTATACAGTGATCAAATGTAACTTCCATGAGGTCCATGTAGAAATTCCTACTCTACTGCGTTGTATGACTTCATTGTGTCGACTGCAAACTCTGTGATCAAGCCTGCCACAATACTGTCAAGCCAAAAATCAACTGCGCGGGTGAATTTGTTGTTCACCTGTTGTAACAACTCAACTTGTACTGGGGTCCAATCTAGCTGTCGGATCCAATTCGTCGTGTGGTTATCTTTCAACCTTAGTATCCACTCCTGTAGTAGGTGGGGAAAATCACAGAAAAAGACTTCATGTAAATCCGTAAACACGTATCTATCTAGATATTTGCAAGGTGTGATGCTAGGGTTTCGATTGTCTTTCTGGGAAAACTCTAGCTCTTTGGTTCTCAACCAGCCTTCAATTTCATCTTTCGTGGGGTTCCACAGTCTCAAAATTCCCTTCTAATGGCTAAGTGGTCTTCTGATTTCACTCATTCTTTTCTCATGCATTCTATCTCATCTACTCAGTCCTCTCTTGTTCCTCTTAACACGACAATGGAACGATTTGTTGGTTTAATGAATGACTCTTCCCTACTACCTGCGTTGTTGACCCAGGGTTCATATCTTTAACGGTACCAACAAAGACAAACTATCGACCCTTATGGTAAACCAGAAGGCAACACAGTACACATAATGCACTGCACAGTCTCATCAGAGATAGCTTTAAATGGGTGGTTGTAATATGCAGGTGTTTACAGCCTAGGATTGAGCGAGAGATATGGAATCTGTATTATGAACCATTTATTATAACTTGTGTTACAAACTATTGTTATTCTCTTTTATATTTTGACCTCCATGACATCTTTTTTTGATATCCTAACAACAATTAACCAAGCAATATAATAACTCATTCATTCATTACACACAACGTTTAACTACTAAAAGTATGTCAATGATATGCATGCATTCATCACATTACACAAGTATTACCTTGGTTCACCCCCTCCTGGGCTACATCCACAAAGATTTGGCTCTTGGCTCTCTTATTATGGTAGTTCTTTAATTCTCTCGTTGTGCGCTTACAACTCTCCTTAGATGGGTAAGATCTATATGAGGCGAACTAGATCACACCAGGCTCCTCAGCCTGCGATCTAATCCTCAAGATCTACATTCTCTCCTCTACTCTAGTTCAACCTCTTGACGAAAGTAGTTCATCTAATCAAAACCATTACATACCATATCAACCTCTACAAAAGTAGTGAACCAAACCTTCCTATGATACCTGTGTATCTATATTTATATCTATCGGGCTCTTCAGCCATTTACACAAAACCTAACAAAAACCTTACCCTACCATCATTAGGTCTTCCTTCTTTACATGCATGCTTTTCTTCCTTCTAGTTGTCGCCTCCTTCTTGCATGCACATGTGTTGTGCTTATTACCAATTGTCTCTTTCCTCTTGCATGATTTCTTTCCCACAATTTCTCTTCCAGATGTCATTCTTCTTTGTGCACACTTTCTTTCCCACTTTGGCCTGCTGCCAACAACACCAAACAGCTTGGGTTAATTAGACAACCCCATACCAGATCTACCCTTCTAGTTGACGGTGTGTCACTTATGCCCGTCAACAAGAGATAAAGGGTATAGCAGGGGAATTAGGAGAAATGAAGATACCACTCAAACCTGAAGCAAGATTGATCAGACAACAACCATATAGACTGAACCCAATATATAAGAAGAAGGTCAAGGCTGAGATCGATAGGATGCTTGAAGTTGGCATTATAGAACCGGTCAAAGAATCAGAATGGATAAGCCTGATGGTAGTGTAGGACAAGAAACAAGGAGGGATAAGGATATGCTTCGACTTGAGGAAGTTGAATGATGCATGCCTACATGACCCATTCCCTACACCTTTTACGGATGAAGTGTTAGAGAATGTAGGAAGACATGAAGCTTATTCGTTCACTGATGGATTCTCAGGCTACCATCAGATCAAGATAGCACCGGAAGACAGATACAAGACCATGTTTGTGACAGAATGGGGATCTTACCAATACACACTCATGCCATTTGGACTGAATATTGCACCAACAATATTTTCTAGAGTAGTCATCGTAGCATTTAAGGAATTCATCCACCAGTTTCTCTAAGTATATCTGGACAATTGGACCATCTATAGTTTGTTGAAAGACCATGTATAAGTCTTACACCTGATTCTAGAAAGATGCAGACAGTGTCAGATATCACTGAACATAAAGAAATGCATATTTGGAACACTGTTTGGGATAATATTGGGCCATATAGTATGAAAACAAGGTTTATTAGTAGATCTTGCAAAGATCGCAGTAATTGTTAACTTACCACCCCCAAAAATAGTCTATCAACTAAGAGCGACATTGGGACACATAGGATACTACAGGAAATTTATCAAAGGATATGTGCAGATTACTCCACCAATGGAAAATTTGTTAAGAAAGGATACAAAGTTTTAGTGGAACGACGAGTGCCAACACGGTTTGGATACCTTGAAGGAAGAGATGGTCACCGCACCAATATTAGTATTTACAGACTAGGAGAAGACATTCCACGTTCATGTAGATGCATCAACCATAGCACTTGGAGCTATCTTGGTGCAGCCAGGAGTGGGAGACTTGAACCACCCCATAGAATTTGCGAGCAGAAAGTTATCAGACTTAGAGAAGAAATATAACACGACAGAAAGGGAAGGCCTAGCTATGGTCTATGCACTGCAAAATTTTAGGCATTATTTATTGGGAAAACACTTCAAGATGTTCACAGATCACTCAGCCCTGAAATACCTAGTCAACAAGCCAGTGTTGGGGGGGACAATATTTTGATGGTTACTACTATTCCAAGAATTTGACTTTGAAGTAATAGTCAAACCAGGAAAATTGAACGTAGGACCTGACCACCTATCAAGGGTCACAAATGGAGAAGAACCCACGAATTTAGAAGACAACTTTCTAGATGCACATTTATTTTCAGTCCAGATCACTAATGAACACTAGATATCATTCAGTACTTGAGCACAGGTACTGCGCCACAAGAATATAACAACGCACAGAAGAAGAACCTAGTAGTCTGCGTTGTTGACTATCAACTAATTGCAGGACACTTATACAAGATGAGTCTAGATAGCATCTTGAAAAGATATGTGTTATAACACGAAAGACCAAGAGTATTAGTAGAAGCTCATGAAGGAATAGCAGGAGGGCATTACACAGGAAAATATATTGCGCAAAAGGTATTTCACGTAGGACTATGGTGGCCAACGATTCTTAGAGACTCGAAGGAGTACTGTCAAAGATGTGATGTCTTTCAAAGGGTAGGAAAACCTAACAGAAGGGACGAGATGCCATTACGACCACAAGTAACTTTGCAAGCATTCAACAAGTGGGAAATACACTTTGTAGGACCAATCAACCCACCAACAAAAAGAACAGGAGCTAGGTACATTATCACCATGATGGAGTACCTAACAAGATGGCCGGAGGCCACACTAGTAAAGGATTGCAGCGCAGAAACAACAACATACTTTTTATTTGAACAAGTGATCACTAGATTTGGGTGCCCAAGAGTTTTGATGAGTGACCAAGGCACACACTTCATAAACAACACTATCAATGCGATGATTGAAGATTTTGAAGTCCATCACCAGAAGATCACACCATATCACCCACAAACGAATGGCACGGTGGAAGCATTCAATAAAATCCTGGAGAATGTGCTGACAAATATCTGTAACATAAACAGGGGTGACTGGGACCTCAAAGTACCAGCAGTATTATGGGCCTACATAACTACATGAAAAAAGTTGACAGGGCACACACCATTTAAGTTGTTCTATGGCCAAGAAGCAGTGGTGCCATTAGAATTTTTAGTACCAAGCTTGCACATAGTAGAAATTACACACATGATAGAATGAGGCGTAGTACAGGAATGATTAAATCATTTATTGACCATGGAGGAAGACCGGATCTTAGCAGGATTCCACCAACAAGTTTAGAAAGCAAGAGACAAATCTTGGCATGATATACACATCAAGAAGAAAAATTTCAAGGAAGGAGATCTAGTACTGATGTATGACAAGAAATCATTTCATCACCCAGGAAAGCTCAGAATGCATTGGTTAGGACCGTACAAGGTAAAATCTATCACAGATGGAGGATTTGTACAGTTAAGAGACTTATCAGGTGTATAAATGATAGTGATGATCAATGGGAGCCGACTAAAGTTGTACAAGGACAGTCGACCACCCATCATGCAGTTAAATATATATATATATATATATGAAACAAACAACAGAAGCACGGTGTGTCAGTGAAAAAATAGGCATGCACACTTAGGACCACAAACTCAGTGAGTAGAAGTACAACAGTCACTTCAAAAGGGAAACAAGCGAGAAAAGGAAAGTCAGCAGAAGCAGTACGACAAGATGGAGCAAGACGAATTAAAGGAAAAAAAGGACCGATAGGACGCCACATTAATCGCACCAACTAGAGACGGAAAGGCAGAGTAATGGAAAGTATGAAACCATTCGAGGTGCATTGAACTTGTAATTAAGGTGCATTAAACCCATAATGAAGGAAGCATCATTGAAAAGCTTCATGAGAAACCCATACAACACACAGACACGGTAGAAAATAGTCTATTCGCGAAAAGAGAGAAGAAAGAGAGTGATAGAGACTAGAACACACACAGAGAGTTCACAGAGGATGCAGAGGCCATTCACATTCGGAAAATGTTCGACATTCACCGCCATTCCACCACCCAATCAAGTAGAAGCGAGCCAGACCACTAGGAAAACTAGAGTTTAGACCAGGTCACGCGTACAGGCAGAAGAAGGTGAACAACAATCATCCTAGATTGTCAATGTTGATGAAATCCCATCCCCAGACACAGCACCGGTGAACCCCACATTGATAGTGGAGGACACCCAACAACTAACACCAGAGGGCATGAGTATAGATATACCAACAGAAGTACAGGAGCTTCTATAACCCTATAATTCATAGGATCATCTGTTGACTGGAAATTTTTCACTCTGGGTGTATAGGTTTGCAAATAATATTTCATCTCTGCAAATTATTTTCAAGGGAAACAATGCACA
>JZKD02S2125056.1:53175-63730 GCA_000966675.3 Picea glauca
AGATAAGAGTGCTAGGTGTGTTTGTTCTGGTGAATGGATTTTTCTTCTAGTCTCAACTCTTGCATCTTTGTTTCCAATAATTTGATCTGAAGGATGATTCTTCTGTACTCATTTGTTGGGTGTCTTTGGAGACACTTGTTGAATTTGCTCTACTGCTTCTATTGGATTCTCTTCATCTTCCTCTTCTACTTCCTTTTCATCTTATGATTCTTCTTCTAAGGGTTGTTTCATTGATTCATTTTCTTCCTTTGACTCTGGTATGCCTATTTCATCAATTTTTATGTTGATGCTTTCCACAACTTTGTTCAATATTAGATTGTAACACTTGTATGCTTTCCTTGTACTTGAGTAACCAACAAGTACTCCTTTGTCCACATGAGAGTCAAACTTTCCCATTCTACCATCTTCTCTTTTGATGTAGCATTTGCTTCCAAAAAGTCTAAAGTGCTTCACATTTGCTGGTCTTCCTTTCCATAGCTCGTAGGGAGTTTTGTCAGTGTTGTTTCTGAGAATTACTTTGTTTTGAATGTGAACTGATGTATGCTGACGCAAAAAGGTCCACCACTCAATGCCCCGTAGGGTTTCTTCACCTGACCTCCTTCTCACACAGGATCATTCTAATTCTCAATTCTGAGCCTTAGATGGCTCCTTAGATTCCCTCGGGAATCACTTGTGTAAATACCCGATCCATAGGTCCTTTCTTCTTCCCTCACGGCCTCTGCACGAACCATGGACAATTTACCCTGCTGTTGCGGTTATCGAACATCGGGGTTTCAGTGTTTATGATGTCGTGATGCCCATGTATTCGCAACCCGCGATATACCGATCCCCGACTATCTCCCGAACATTGACACCTGTCTTAACTGAGATCCACGACTGTGGTCTCTTCTCGCCGTTTCGGGGTTCAACCAACCTTGAACTCTCAGTTCTGAGATTTCGATGTGTCGATGATGCCCCATCCCTTGACACTTGTCCTTCACCTTGAATCTGGTGGTCCCACGATGTTATGACACTATCGGGATATCACGGATCACGATCCCTAGTGACGAGGTTTCTATGCCTTCGAAGACTCCGATTTCCCGATCCCCGAGTCTTCGAGATCCTCTGACACGTGTTCCCCCAAGAGAACGGTTTAGATATTGTCTGGAAATCGCGGATCTCGATTCCCTAAAGTGCTAATTCTTTTCTCCTGAGATCTTCGATATCCCGATGGTCAAAATGCCGATGCGCCCGATCTTTGCCACCTGTCCTTGCAGATGGACGATTTCGGTTCTCCTCTCGCCAGATCGTATCCTCGTGCCTTCGCAACCTTTGGTGCCAATTCTCCTCTCTCCCACTTATGAATTCCCGATGCGCGATGTGCCACCTGTCTTCCACCAACTCCCATGTGGCCCCACGTGCTCCAACGCCTTCTCGGAAAATCGTGTTTCACGATTCTGTGATGCACGAAATCTCGCTCCCGGGATCTCCGATATCCCGATTCCCGATATGCCGATAAAGCCCTCCTACCAAACTTCTCCCGGTGGCGCTAGATGATTGCCACGTGTCCTCTCCAAGTGGATAGCCCAGATCCCTTTCGTTGGTTCGTCACCTCGTGTCCTCGCACCTCATGGCTTTGAACGGCTTCTTCTTCCTCTTCCAACTCACGATGCTTGAGTCCCCGATGTGGGTGATCTCATGACATGTGTCCGCTCCCCAAATGAATGGTCCATATCAGCTCGCTATTTCGGGCCCCTCAATGTCCCGATAACTAGACCTCGTGCAGCTTCCACAGATCCGATGGTTGTTGGGTATCTGTTCCAGATCTGATGACCTAGATATGTTCTCCTCTGTGCCTTTCCTATGCTGCCTCCTGGACACGAATCCATGGTCCATATTCTCTCGCTGATCCAATGGCCGACGTTGCTCCTCTGGCTACTCAAATTCTGCGCAACTTTTCCCGATCTAACAGCTGTCGGGATTTCTAAGTGAGATCCAACGGTTGTCGGTCCCCTCCTCCTGTGCGCGCTTCTTTGGACACCTTCCTGGACGTGAATTTTCAATGGTCCAGATCTCTTCTCTTGCTGATCTGACGGCTGGTGCTACTCCCTCCTGAGCATGCATGTACTTTCTTCCTGCCTTGGGAGAATTTGCAAGGTTCCAAAGGCCTCGACCTTTGCTTCCTTAATCTGTGGTCTCTACGGCTTTGAGCCTCACTGTACGTTTTCCGCGACGCTATTCCTTCTGATCTTTTCCCTCTCGAACCCTTAAAGGATTTCGATGTCTGTTCCCCTGCAAAGTCTTCTCATGCACACACTGGTGTTATCTCTTCTGAGCTTTCACGAACACTCAGACCCCCTGAGGGATTTTGTCCTTCTTCTCCCTTAGGTAGAGAATAAAATGGATGCCTTCTTGGCTATCCTTCTGCTCACGGCTCCTCTTGAGTAGTTTTGGGTATTCAACAACCTAGTGTAAGTTCCCTCAGTGGATACTTCCTTTCACTTTCAGAACTTAAAGATTTCTTTCCTCCTGTGCTTGCTGGCACACCGTCTCGATGCCCTCCTGGCGGAGTATATTCTCTTCCACAGAACACTCCAACGGTTTTGTCTTCCTATGCACCTATGCACCTGCTCAATTCCCCTCTGGTAGAGCTTCTCAGAATCCTCAGTGATTCTGGTCTTCCTCAAACTCTCCATAGAGTTCCCTCCTTTGTGTACTCCTACACACATGCTCAATGCCCACTTGGCAGAGCTCCTATAGAACCCTCCATGATTCTGTCTGCAACTGTGTCTCAGATACACATCCCTACCTCCAAGGTATTCATAAACCTTGAGGTATTCCCCTTGAGTTGATGATTTCAGTCCTGTGCCTCAGCACGTCCTCGTCTGACTCCTCAGAGTTCAGAAGTGCACTCATGCACCGATATTCAAAGTCCGCAGCACTCTGTCACGCCCTCATGGCATGAAACCTCAAAGAACCTCTCAAACATGAAATCAAACACAACTCCTGCAGAATGCATCCCCATACATCTGTTCACAGCACATATATATAGAGAGAACACATACAGGCACCCATATACACAGAATATGCAGGAAAACTGCTCTGTTTTTATTAACAAATGGCAAATGCCTGTAATTACAAGGTGTTCCTAAGCTCTCTCGGGCTTCTCTCCACTCTACCGGACTAACTCCAAAAATGAGATATGAAAATCTCTTTTACCTGAGGGCTCATTCCTCCAGGTTCACCTACTCTATTAAATTACATTCAATTACAATGAATGGGCTGTCTAGTCCAGGATCGGATCTAGATCTCAGCCATTCTTGGCATTAAAGCCGATCTACCTAACGCCTTCTCAAAGGAACGACTTTCATGGCTCACCAGCCTAAGACATTTAATTACATTCATTTCAATTCGAATGAGGCTACACCTCCCTTTCATCCTTGAATGCATGTGCACTGACGTGGCTGGTTGGCTGGCTGGCTGCATGGAGAGATGCTTCTGCATCATACTCCACAGTTGCAAAAATCATGAGCTCCTGCTCATGAGATTCCCCTGTAGCTGTGGGAATCCTCCTGGATCCCAAACAAGTCTTTGGAGCTTTCCATCCACTCCAATCTGTTGTTGTTGCTGCTTCCACTGCGCTGCTGCTGCTGCTTCTTCTCTTATGCTCAGCCTCTCCCTGCTGGCAGTGTCTGCTGATCCCAACATCAACCTTATGATGTCCTCTATCACTTCATCCATCTACTCCAGTGGATGGTTCTACTTTTGCAATCTCCTCAGCTGCAAAAAGTTTTGGCCATCGGGAAGATCACTATGATCTCCCATGCCATCTTCTTCATTTTCATCTGTGGCCTCAAGTTGCCACTCTGCTGCAGACTTCAAATCTACAGTCCCCTCTTGATTGCCCTGCTATTCAATCATCCTCTTCCCTGACAGCTCACATTCTGCCAGTTCTCTTGATGGCTCTGGATTGCTCAACCAATCCTCCAACATTTTCAGCTTCATCTCCCATGGAGTGATAATCCTATCTTCTCGCCCCTTGGCTTCGTTTTCTGCTAGCTTCAGTGCTACAACTTCTTTCTTTTTATCTCCCAGGATGAATATGTTGAGACATTCTTCGGAATCCTCACTCTCTTCTTTCATTTCTGCTTGGGCAGATTTCAAAGTCTGCTCCAATTCCTTCTCGACAGTCATCATCAGCGGTGACTGTTCTTCTATTGTTGTTGCACCTGCAATACAACTTTCTACCTCCTCCTGGGCACATGGTAGGAATATTTGTATTCCCCCAATCATCAAAAGATCACCCTGATCTTTCACCTCTTCTATTAGCTTCCTTTACTGATCCTTTTCCATCTTCTCTGAATTTATGAGACCATCAGACAGTCTCATCTGCTCTGTCATCTCCCCTGGCTGATCCAAATTCATTTTCTCATCCCTACCCATTTGGAAATATGGGATTCTTCCACTGCTTCCCTGGCAGTCTTTGAGATCCCTCAGCGATCTATGTTCATTGCCTAGCTGGCAATGCGAAATTCCCTTGCTGTCCTCCTGACAGTCCATGAGATCTTCAGCCGACCTCATCTCGTTGCCCTCTCGAAAATCTGGAATTTCTTCTATTCTGCCTACCTGGCAGTGCTTGAGATCATCAGTCGATCTAACCTCTGTTCCCTTGCCCATATGGCAATATGGAAACCTTCCACTACCCTCCTGGCAGTCTATGAGATCCCTCAGCGATCTCTGATCATTCTCCTCATTGAGAATGTCTCATATCTCTGGTTCACAAATGTAAACCATTTCTTCCTCCTTGGTGGCCTTGAGGTTTTCAACATACCTCAGCCATTTCCTTAACAGCCTACGTTGTCTTCTATCCATCAGCTCTCTGACTGGCCAATTCACCTTTGGCGTCTTCATGGGCCATTCATATACCCATCTCGGCTTTTTACTCTGCCGCATCTTCATTTCGAGCTCTTCCATCTCCCTCTTTATGACAACGAGTTCTTCATCCATTTCTGCTGCGCTCATCAGCTCTGTCTTCTTTCGTTCAACATGCTTATGGCGTTCAGTAGCCATCTTCTTGTGTCTATCTACCACCCTGGCAGATCTGCTGCTATCACTCTGCATCCAGAGTGTGTCCAGCTTCATCCTCTCACAGTCCTACTGACTGTCTATGGATTTCTACCTACCTGCAAGCAATCATTACAGAGTCCTCCAGCTACCCTGTCTTCCCCCTGATTTTCCTCTGTCTGCAATATACAAACAGAATCCCTCTTTGATACCACATGATGCAGAAAGTTCCACCACTCAACACCCCGTTTCTTCACCTGACCTCCTGCTCACACAGGATCGTTCTAATTCTCAATTATGAGCCTTTGATGGCTCGTTAGGTTCCCTCAAGAATCACTTGTGTAAATACCTGATCCACAGGTCCTTTCTTCTTCCCTCACGGCCTCTGCACGAACCGTGGACAATTTCCCCTGCTGTTGTGATTATTGGACATCGGGGTTTCAGCGTTTATGATACCGTGATTCCCATGTATTCGCAACCCGCGATATACTGATCCTCAACTATCTCCCAAACACTGACACCTGTCTTAACTAAGATCCATGGCTGTGGTCTCTTCTCGCTGTTTTGGGGTTCAACCAACCTCGAACTCTCAGTTCCGAGCTTCTGATGTGCCAATGATGCCCCGTCCCTTGACACTTGTCCTCCACCTTCACTCTGGTGGTCCCACAACGTTATGTCACTATCGGGATATCGCGGATCGCGATCCCTAGTGACGAGGTTTCTATGCCTTTGAAGACTCTGATTTCCCGATCCCCGAGTCTTCGATATCCTTTGACATGCGTTCCCCCAAGCGAACAGTTCAGATCTTGTAGGGAAATCGTGGATCGTGATTCCCTAAAACAGGAATTCTTCACTCCCGGGATCTCTGATATCCTGATGGTCAAAATGTCGACGCGACCGATCTTTGCCACCTGTCCTTGCAGATGGACGGTTCTGGTTCTCCTCTCGTCAGATCGTATCCTTGTGCCTTTGCAACCTTTGGTGCCAATTATCCACTCTCCCACTTATGAATTCCCGATGCGCGATGTGCCACCTGTCTTCCACCGACTCCCATGTGGCCCCACGTGCTCCAATGCCTTCTCGGGAAATCACGTTTCGTGATTCTGTGATGCACGAAATTCTCGCTCCCGAGATCTCTGATATCCTGATTCTCGATATGTCGATAAAGCCCTCCTGTCGAACTTCTCCTGGTGGCACTAGATGATTGCCACGCATCCTCTCCAAGTAAACGGCCCAGATCCCTTTCGCTGGTTCACTGCCTTGTGTCCTTGCACCTCGCGGCTTTGAACGACTTCATCTTCCTCTTCCAACTCATGATGCCCGAGTCCCTGATGTGGGTGATCTCGCAACACGTGTCCGCTCCCCAAATGAATGGTCCAGATCAGCTCGCTATTTCGGGCCCCTGGATGTCCCGATAACTAGACCTCGTGTAGCTTCCACAGATCTGACGGCTGTCGGGTATCTGTTCCATATCTGATGACCCAGATCTATTCTCCTCTGTGCCTTTCCTACGCTACCTCCTGGACACGAATCCATGGTCCATATTCTCTCGCTGATCCAATGGTCGATGTTGCTCCTCCAGCTACTCAAATTCTGCGCAACGTTTTTCGATCTAACAGCTGTCGGGATTTCCGAGTGAGATCCGACGATTGTCGGTCCCCTCCTCCTGTGCGCGCTTCTTTGGACGCCTTCCTGGACGTGAATTTTCAACGGTATAGATCTCTTCTCTTGTTGATCTAACGGCTGGTGCTACTCCCTCCTGAGCATGCATGTACTTTCTTCCTGCCTTGGGAGAATTTCCAAGGTTCCAAAGGCCTCGACCTTTGCTTCCTTACTCTGTGGGCTCTACGGCTTTGAGCCTCATTGTGCATTCTCCGCGACGCTATTCCTTCTGAGATTTTCCCTCTCGAACCCTTAAAGGATTTCGATGTCTACGCCCCTGCAGAGTCTTCTCATGCACACGCTGGTGCTATCTCTTCTGAGATTTCATGAACACTCAGACCCCCTGAGGGATTTTGTCCTTCTTCTCCCTCAGGTAGAGAATAAAACGAATGCCTTCCTAGCTATCCTTCTGCTCACGCCTCCTCTTGAGTACTTTTGGGTATTCAACAACCCAGTGGAAGTTCCATCAGTGGATACTTCCTTTCACTTCCATAACTCAAAGAGTTCTTTCCTCCTATTCTTGCTCACACACCGTCTCGACGCCCTCCTGGCGGAGTATCTTCTCTTCCATAGAACACTCCAACGGTTCTATCTTCCTGTGCACCTATGCACCTGCTCAATGCCCCTTTGGCAAAGCTTCTCAGAATCCTCATTGATTCTGGTCTTCCTGAAACTCTCCATAGAGTTCCCTCATTTGTGTACTCCTGCACACACGCTCAATGCCCACTTGGAAGAGCTCCTACAGAACCCTCCATGATTCTGCCTACAACTGTGTCTCAGATACACAGCCATGCCTCCAAGGTATTCAGAAACCTTGAGGTCTTCCCCCTTAGTTGATGATTTCAGTCCTGTGCCTCAGCACGTCCTCGTCTGACTCCTCAGAGTTCAGAAGTGCACTCATGCACTGGTATTCAGAGTCCGCAGCACTCTGTCACACCCTCATGGCATGAAACCTCAAAGAACCTCTCAAACCTAAAATCAAACACAACTCCTGCAGAATGCATCCCCATACATATGTTCACAGCACATATATATATAGAGAACACATACAGACACCCATATACACAGAATATGCAGGAAAACTGCTCTTTTTTTATTAACAAATGGCAAATGCCTGTAATTACAAGGTGTTCCTGAGCTCTCTCGGGATTCTCTCCACTCTACCGGACTAACTCCAAAAATGAGATATGAAAATCTCTTTTACCTGAGGGCTCATTCCTCCAGGTTCACCTACTCTATTAAATTACATTCAATTAAAATGAATGGGTTGTCTAGTCCAGGATCAGATCTAGATCTCAGCCATTCTTGGCATTAAAGCCGATCTACCTAACGCCTGCTCAAAGGCACGGATTTCATGGCTCACCAACCTAAGACATTTAATTACATTCATTTCAATTCGAATGAGGCTACGCCTCCCTTTCATCCTTGAATGCATGCGCGCTGACATGGCTGGTTGGCTGGCTGGCTGCATGGAGAGAAGCTCCTGCATCATATGCACTAACTGTGTCCAAAAAATATTTGTCAATTTGTAATCCATTAGCATTGTTTGATCCATTTCCTGTGTAATTATCATCCATTACAATAATGTTCCTTTGTCTTTAAACCACTCTCTGAACAAATCTATGAATCCATGCTCTCATCCACTATCATATATCTATCAAAACCTGCTAAGTGTTCTTACGAATCCATCTCTGTCCATATTGTCCAAGGCTCTACTTGCACAACTATCCATAATGCTAACCCATTTATCATTATACTATCAAACTGTACTTCTGCTAACTGATTTCTCTGAATCTATCTTCTCAAACTCTACAAGATTCTTGAAGGATGGTTCTTTGGTCTGTCACCACTATTGCATAGACTCCCCTATCTAATATTCATATTACTTGGGAGTCTCTAAGA
Organism: Picea glauca; assembly: GCA_000966675.3. Lineage (NCBI taxonomy): Eukaryota > Viridiplantae > Streptophyta > Pinopsida > Pinales > Pinaceae > Picea > Picea glauca. Next base: position 61,783 of record JZKD02S2125056.1, read on the forward strand.
CGGATGGTTCAGAACAATTCCTGCTCTAATGTGTATTCATCATCATCTTCATTGGTATATTCATCATCATCTTCATGGGTAGATTCATTATCTCTCTGAGCTCTGACTTCTTTCCTTCTATCTGTGGATTCATCTTTCACTACAATGCCTAAAGTTACAATCTCTTGAACCTATTCTGTATTTACTTTCCCTTCCTTTATTTCAGTTATTTTCCAAACCTTTCTGTATCTGACATCTTTCTTTTTCTCTGTAGAATTTTCTTCATCTCGTTTTATTACCAATCTTGTGATCTCTGGTACCTGGTCTTTGTTCACCTATTCTTCTTGTTTTCTTATCCATACTTTCTTATATATGATATCAATATTATCTTTCATGGAAGTATCGATCATGCTTCTACAATCATTGGCTATGTGTCCATAGTTATGACATTTGTAACACTCAATGTTACATGCGGCCACATAGGTACTTCTTGCTTGAACATTTCTTTTATAATCCCTACAATCTGCAACCTTATGTCCAAAGTTAGTACAATAAAAACAATGACCATAAAATAAATTTGCATACCTGGGAGTGAATTATCTTCTTTGTGGTGTAGTCCTTCTGAATTTTTGTCTTGACTGATCATGATCATGATTGAAGATTATTTGTGGCTTGAACATGGATGGTCCCCTTGAAGATGTATCTTTAATAGTTTTCTTAGATTTTGGTTGACCATGATTCCTTCCTTTAATTACTTCTGCATAACTCTTTCTATTTTATTCATTCGTCTTTTCTAGCAACCTAGAGTGCTTCTCTTCATTCTCTATAATTGATGTGTATGTTTCTGTCTCTTCAACGTTCATGTTGAGCTTGACAATTTTACTTCTCAATGTGACAACTTCTTCTTCAAGTTTCTCAAACTCTTCTTCTTTCTTCATTATTTGAGACTTCATGACTTCTTCTGTTCTTTTCGCTTCTTCAAGCTGATTTTTTAATGTGATTATTTCTTCTTCAAGTCCTTTCTCTTCTTGACCAAACTCTACCTCAAGCTAGTTTAGATCGTTAGTTCTTTCCTTAAGATGATTTGTCAATATATTCTCTCTCATTTATGCTTCTTCCTTCTGTGTTGCTATGTTGGTTTCCAAACACTGCTTTTGATATTCAAGATTTTCTTTGATCTTTCTGGCTTCTTCTAGCTGAATTATTAAGTTCAAGATGACCTATTGGGCTTCTTAAAAAATGTGAAGACTTTCCTTTTGTTTCATCAATTATTTCTTGAGTGAATTGTTTTCTTCTCTTAGTTCATCTAAAGCACTAATCAATTCTTCTTCGTAATTGTCTTCCTTTTCAATTATTTTTCCTGTCTCATTTCCTTCATGGCATTCTATTTCAAGATGTCCATGTTTTTCACAATTAACACAAAACAACATACCTCTGATGATTATGTACTCTTCATCTTCTGAATCTTCTTGACATGGTGAACATAATTCTTCTTGATTTGTATCTGCATCTTCTTTGACATTTTATGAATCTGTGATGGGTGAAGAATATATGTCATGTAACTTATCCCAAAGTTCTTTTGATGATGAACATTTACCAACCTTTTCTCTTACCGGATTAGGTAATCGTTCCCAGATGAAATCCATTGCTATTTTGTTATTTTTCGTCAATTCCTTCTTGGCTGCAGTCTTTGCCCTTTTTGAACTATCATATCTTGTAACAACTGATAGCCAAATATAATTTCCCTGTGCCTGTAAAAATACTTCCGTCCTTATGCTCCACATCTCATACTTAAAACTATTCTGACCATTAAACATTGGTACTCCATTCTCATAATAATCCATGATCTCCTTTCAGTGGTTAAACTGTTTCCTTAAGGAACCGACTCTGATACCAATTGTTGGATTACTGAGAGGGGGGGTGAATCAGTAATAGAGAAATTTAATCCTTTTTAACCATATAATCCAAG
>JZKD02S2125056.1:71366-81875 GCA_000966675.3 Picea glauca
TCCCTAGGTATCCCATATTACCTCCCTAGGTATACCACAAAAACCCTAGGTGTCTAAAACCCTAGGTCAATTTGACCCGCGCTTTCAAGGCTTCGCCAACCTGTCTTTCCTTCCTTCTCGCACGGTGATCCAAAGAATCCAACGATGGCTTTTTCCGCTTGCTGAATTGTCCATAATCTTTCTTCCTTGTTGATTTGTCATCCTTTATCTCCTCATCCAACGACTTCCTTCCTTTTACTTTGCTCCGTATTTTCTGCTCTTTTTTTCACTTCGACCCAGTAACAGTCATTATTTCTTCTGCGTAGTTCGTGTTTCACCTTTTCTTCCTTAATCTTCACTTGCTTCCGTAACTAAGGGCCAACAGGCCCCCAACACTCACCTATGACTCGTCTCAGGGCACTTCATATCTAATCCTTCTTTTTTACTTCGACTTTAGACTGTGTAGTACAACCTTAACTTCCTCCTCCATGCCTCCTCTCCTTCCTTGTGTAGACTATATTTTCTATGTCTGGTACCCAGTTTCAACTGCACCTGGTACCTAGACCCTTTTCCTTATGCTTTTACTTAGAGCTGCAAGGCAGTTGGTTGTCATAGTACAACTTCAGCTGGCTCCCGTTCACTAATCCTTCCTTCCATTCTCCATTCAAAGTCTTCAACTATGCATCTCCTCCTTTTGTAACATAGGCGACCTCATATGGCCCAATCCAATGTGTTCTGAACTTCCAAGGATGATTTAGGAACTTACTATTATATACCAGTACTAGATCACCTTGCTTGAATGCCTTCTTCTCGATGTGCCTGTCATGATAGGCCTTTTCTCTTTCCTTCTGAACCTGCTGATGGAATCCTGCAATAAATCTGTCTTCTTCAAGTCCGACCAACTGCGCAAGCCTCTCTTGAATAGTGCCAGTGTCATCCATATCTGTAAAGGCAACAATTCTTAAGCTTGGTACCAGGTATTCCATTGGGACAATGGCTTCGATACCATACACTAACTTGAAAAGTGTCTGCATTGTTAGTTTCTTACAGGTGGTTCTATAGGCCCAAAGTAATGATGGTACTCTTAAATCCCAGTCATCCATGTTCATGCTGTAGATCTTCGTCAGCGTTGTCTCCAAGATCTTGTTGAATGCTTCCACTGTCCCATTTGCTTGTGGGTGGTAAGGCGTTCTCTTCTGATGATGGTCTGCAAATTCCTCAGTCAAGGCTTCAACTGTTTTATTTATGAAATGTGTACCTTGATCACTCATAAGGATCTTTGGGCATCCAAACCTAGTTATAATGTCATCAAATATGAAGTGTGCAACTGTAGTTGCATTACAGTCTTTAACTGCTCTTGCTTCAGCCCATCTAGTCAAGTATTTTGTTGCAGTAATTATGTACCTTTCTCCTGTGCGCTTCCCAGGTGGGTTTATAGGTCCTACGAAGTCAATGGCCCATTTCTCAAATTCTTGTAGGGTCAGCTATGGTGCTAATGGCATTCCCTCTCTTCTGGACGGTTCTCCAACTCTTTTTCATACATCGCAGGCTCGATAATAGTCCTTGGCATCTCTATGTAAGGTAGGCCACCAAAGACCATCTCTAAGAACCTTTTGCGTAGTTTATTTCCCTGCATAATGTCCTCCTTCTATGCCTTCATGAGCTTCTACAAGGATCAACGGTCACTCTGACTCCATAACACTGGTATTCTTGAAATAGCAGAAGCCATCTACATATCCTCCCCCCCAACACTGGTTTTTTGACTAGGTATTTCAGCGCGGAGTGATCAATAAACATTTTAAAGTGTCCTCCCAGCAAGTAGTGGCAAAATTTCTACAGCGCATATACCATGGCTAATCCTTCTCTCTCAGTGGTGATATAATTAATCTCAGTTGTGGATAGTTTCCTGCTGGAAAAATATAAGGGGTGGTAGATGTCTCCTATTCTCGGTTGTGCTAACACATCTCTTAATGCAATGGAATATGCATCAACATGCACATGAAAATCCTTGCTCCAATCTGGAAAAACCAGAATAGGCACAGTAACCATCTTTTGTTTCAGTGTGTCGAAGCTCTGCTGGCATTCTTTTGTCCAGTGGAATTGACAATATTTCTTCAAAAGCTTCTCCATGGGTGTTGTAATCTAGGCATATCCCTTAATGAACTTCCTATAATACCCAATATTTCCCAGTGCAATGCGCAGTTGTTTGACTGAAGTAGGAGGTGGCAGATCAACTACAATGGCAATTTTAGATGGAACCACCAGCAATCCCTGCTTGCATACAATATGACCTAACAACACTCCAAATGGTGAGAATAAGATGCACTTCTTCATATTCAAGGCAATTTGACACTGCGTGCATTTGTCCAACATTAGCCTTAGACATTCAATATGATTCTTTAATAAACTAAAAATAGTCCAATCATCGAAATATGCTTCTAGAAATTTATGCAGAAACTCCTTGAATGCTTCGACCACTACCCTGGAAAAGATGGCTGGGGCATTCTTCAATCCAAATGGCATCACTGTATACTAGTAGGATCCCCATTCTATTGCAAATGTGGTCTTTTAGTGATCTTCCTTGGCAATCCGGATCTGATGGTATCCTAAAAATCCATCTGTAAAAGAATATACTTCCTGGCCTCCCACATTATCTAACACTTCGTCAGTGAATGGCGTAGGAAAGGGGTCATGCAGACATGCATCGTTCAACTTCCTGAGATCTACGCAGATCCTGATTTCTCCTGTCTTCTTGTCCTGTACCACCATAGGGCTAATCCATTCTGAATCTTCCACAGGTTCTATAATCCCTGCTTCCAGCATTCTATCGAGCTCAATCTTCACTTTCTCCTTGTACTTAGGGTTCAATTTGTAGGGTCTCTATTTGATTGGTCTTGCATCTAGTTTCAAAGGGATCCTCATCTCTCCCATAGGCCCTTTAATGCCCTTCATATCAGTGAACTTGGTTGGAAACAAGTCATGATATTCATGCAGTAATTATGTTATCTTATCGATAGTAGCAACATCCCAGTAATCTCCAGCATTTGAAAGCTTCGATGTCTGCTCTGTTCCAATATTGACTTTCTTAATATTCATTGGTTGTCCAATAAATGGTATCTCAACTCTTCTTCCTTCCACATCTCTTTGTCCTTCTGTTTCGATGATGTTCACCTTCCTAGGATCATCGTCCTCATCAGCATTGATGTTGTAACATCCTTGCAATTTATGGAGAGGCACAGTCCATTCATCCTTTTCTTGTTCTAAAGGGAGGCTACAGGCCTCCTCAAATACTTTTTGTCTGAAAATTTGTAATGCTTGACCTACTGAAGGAAATTGACTTTCAAATAAGAAGGTAGTTACAAAATTCTGAGTCATACCTTCCCAACCTGCAGTGACGAGGCGCAACTCTACTTGAAAGTACCAGTTGATAGGTGTTGTGTCTAGTGTGTTAATGAATTTGTGCACCCATTGCTCTTGAGGGATGTTGCTCCAGGCTTCCTCGCAACTTTTCACATGGCCCTTTGGGAAGCTTCGACCTGTGTACCAAACTTCATATCCTTCTACCTGTGCTGAGAACCACGCTGTCATCAAGGTACAACATTGTACCCAGTCTGCAATGTTGTTTTTGTGTGTCCCCCACCATCTTGTTGGAGTGGATTTCAAGGCCTCTTCCATTGCCAACAATCTTTGTTGCATTGGTACACTTTCTTCAAAGTCTGACAAGAAGGTTTCTAAAGGATTCAGACCATCAAAGATGGGTAAGTTACTTACTGTTGTGTCGATCCAGCAAACTTCTCTGGTTAATATAGTACATCTCCTTGTAGATACTTCATACATTTTATTCTGCCAGTTCTCTAGTGCTTCTTCTGAGTCTGATGAAAATGCATTGTCACTTCACCAGCTTAAGTTTCCATTGGCCGTAGGATTAATGTAATCCTGTTGTTTGGATGTTAGTTTGTATATGTTTTCTAGCTCATATGTGCAGTCTTCCTCTCTGATGGGCTCTGTGTATCGTTGACCTTCATCTGGATCTAAATGCAGAATGACCCTAAGGCCATCTCTTTCAAAAGTCATACGTATTTTCTTTAAATCAACCACAGTGGAATTATTGAAAGCCCAATCAATTCCTAACAGTGCAGGGTAAGGACAGTTATCATCAACTATCTCAATTAACTCAAAATATGCAAATGTTCTTACTTCGTCGATGTCCATAGGGACATGTTCCAGTGTGCGAAAGGGAATTATAGCTTGTTGGTTAGCCATCCTAAACCTGATAGGGGAATAGATCAAATTTGGTTTTCCCATCAGTGTCCAGGTTTGCTTCGTCATGAAATTGACCTCCGACCCTAAGTCGAGGACCACATAGTCTATATCATATTCTCCTATTTGAGAATTCAAGTGTAATTCCTTATTAGTCCTTCTCTTTTTAGAGATTTGGTGTACTGCACTATTCAGTAAGGGGTCTATCTTTACTAGCTCATACTGTCTGATTAAATTTTGTAGCTCTTATACAATTCTCTCATCCTGAATCAACTTAATACAAGTATATAAAAATTCCATGAGCTTTCTTACCTCTTTCCCTTCTTTTGGTGAAGCAAACTAATCAAATGCCAGAGGCATTCCATATTATCTTACTTTTGGTCGTGTCTTTGATGAAGAGCCTTGATCTCCCTTGAACTCTTTTCTTGCCTCCTCAAATATTTGTCTTTCTTTCTTTGCATCAAAAGTTTGTGTCTTCTCTGCAACTTTCCTGATTCATGAGTCTTTTGTAGTCTTTCCTTGGGTCAGTCTGTCTTCTCCTGTAACATCATCTCCTCTAGTGATAAAAGTGACTCTTGGGTCTTCTCTGTGAGGTTCATCATTGTTATAGAAAGATTTGCCTCACCATTGCTATCTTGTACAGAGAGCCTTTTTCCATTTCCCTATGCAGACTTATCATCCATTTTTTATGAATCCAGAGATAAAAATATATATTTTTCCACATATACGCTCCCTAACTGCTTTGCAAGATGCGTATATTCTTGTTGCTCCATTATATCTCGCGTATATTTGGATTTGTGCCAGAAAATACAAAATGAAGTTGGGTTTCCATGTCACGACAGGAGATCTTTGATCCTTGGCCTTCCATATACTGGAAACATTTCGACTCGGCCCTTCAGTTGCATTCTAAAATCTATAGGAGAACAATTTCGATCTATGGAAAAGAGGAGAAAGCATTCAACTTTGAGAGAAAAGTTACTCTGGAGAAATTACTTCATATTGAGTCTGCATCCCTTTGTCCCTCAATTTTGAACACAGTGTTCATCCCCCAAGATCTTCCCTTATTGTTGAGAGGACCTCATTGACTCTTTCCTATGAGCTTTCCTTTGGTGGAGGATTGAAGTGGTGGAGACCCAGCTAGAAGGAACTTGGTTTCTTGGTTTCGAACCGTGCTGACATGGAAGCCTGTAATGTTGTCACTTCTACTGATCAATTATTAATAGAAACACTCCTTTCCCGTCCTATTTGTATCTTGCAAATATATGATTATTATCCATGAGTGTGTTTGTAATGTTTATTAATGGATTATGCTATCTAATGTGCTAACCCATTTTTATTATCACCATATGCTTGTGTTGCTTGTTTGTTGAGAACTTCTTGCAGGTACAAATCCTTGGGTCAAAGTGCTCAATGGTGGAACATCATCAAACGTTGGATCGAGGTAGGCCTCTTTCTTATATTACACATTGGTATATAGCATATGTTGGAATTGAGTTGATTTTTGCAATCATACCTGTCTATTGTGGTTTACCCTTGGCCATAAAGAGTTTTTCCCTTATAACAATCATATATCAATTGCACTTGTGAGTTTTACTAAGGTCCTCGTCTCTCCCGAAGCTTAGCTAGCAACACATGACAATCTTCTATAACATGTTCAAACGAACTGCAGTAGCTGCAAGTAGTGCAAGGGTTCTGACAGTCCCTTGCGAGGTGTCCTAGTTGTGCACAGTTGTAATAGATGATCTATCCTTGGCCTCAACCCATACCTCCTCCTCGTCCTCATCCTCTGAATCCACCGTGAGGGTTGAAGTTTCCTCTCCCAGGGGAGTTATGCTGCGTAGTGTTTCCTTCTTGTTGTACTTCTCCTTGAATTTTGTATATATCTCTTGACCTTTCATGCATGAGGTCATAAGCCCTACAATCCCTACCACCGTGCCCCACCAACTTATAGAATGTGCAATACAAATTTGTGGGTGTCTGAACATATTTTTTCATGTAATAGCACTCACCAGGGCGATGTCTATTTTGACATACCTCGCACCAGGGTAGGGTGACTTGCTTCAAAGAGCTCAGAGCTACATAGGCCAAGTATTCATGAAATAGGGGGCAGTTCTCCTTGTCATGGCCTTCTGATTTTCATCCGACACACCGGATGTCTTCTCTTTTATCTTTTCCCTTGTCTTTCTTCATATCCTCGACCTGCAAATACAAACTAGTTAGCTGACTCAAGATCTAACTCATACCTGAGCTAGATTCTACCATAGGGGCTGATTCTAACTTCATGGCGATCTCCAGTGCCTCAGCCTATGAAGAAATATTTTGTTGCATCAGAGGAACTCTGATGTGTGGTAAGAGGGAAGCAATGAACCATTCTTTGTTATGCTCGTCTGGGATCTAAAAAGTCAATCAGCCTGTTAAGGTCTTAAATCTCTGATCGAATTCCCAAACGAGTTCGGCTACCTTCTTCTTGATCTCTTTCATCTCTGTGATGCATTATGACTCAGATTTGGGTTTCTTGAACTCTGAAATAAACGCATTCTTGATCTCATTCAGTGGCTTAGGCTGTTCAATTCCTTGGACAAGCTTCATGTACCAACTCAGTGCGTGATCTCTTAGAGTAGTGCTAAACTTAGTTCTTTTGAAAGCTTCATCAGTGACATTTTTAATATTCCATACGACTTCACATGGAAACTAGTGCTAATCAGGATCTTCAGACCCATCTCCCCTAAAGATAGGGAGCCTCATCTCATCTTCCATAGATCTTCCTAGGTTTCTTGTCTAAGTATATGTTGAACTGCTAGTAATAGTACTCTGAGGACTCTGGCGACTTTGACTATTCTGATTGCTTAGTGATGTTGAACCAACAAGAGGGATGAAAGTACCTTCTTCAATAGTCTACGCAGTTCCTGAATTTTCTGGCTCGACCCGGTGAATCTCTTCAGCTTTCCCTTCCTCTTCCCTAGCAATTTTTGAATGCTCTTCATCCGTCAGATCTACCTCTTCTTCACTGTAGAAACCCTCATCCCCATAGTTCTGCTTGAACAGGTTCACAAGATGAACTTCTCTAAATACTCTCCCACTGCACGTATGTCCAGCCTCCGTGTCGTTGTTGCTATCTGGATTCTTGAACATAAGATTTTTCAAATCTAACCAATCTATTGTATCTTCAATATGTTCTTCTCATGCAATAGCATCTTGATTCTCAACTTCAGAAAATGTAAAAATTTTCCTCTGGGTCCCTTGAAGAAATATCTCTCGGCTTGAATATATGACTCTACTCTGTCAACAGCAAAATCGGTGATGTACCCTCCAATGGTGCTATCGAACCAGTGATATACTTCTCTCAACACAGCGTTGTCAACTCTCTTGACCTTCTTGATCAACCCTGAAGTACAAACTACAAGAGGTCTAGATCTGATCTCAAATTGGGTATCTACCAACCTAACTAACCACTCATATAGCTCCTGATGGATTCCTCCAAATAATATCTCATGTATGTCAGTAAAAATATATCTTCCTAACCAATCCTCTATACTAACATTAGGGTTCTTGTTATGGGCTTTAGCGAAGTCCATTTCTTGATCCTCTATCCACTTCTGAATCTCTATTTTTGATGGAAACCACCTTGAAATTCCCTCAAGAAGATTCATGTTCTGGCAACGAAACCATTTTTTGGCACAGGGGCAGACCCAGTGTTCACTCCAAGAGTGCACCAACAAGCCCTAGCTAGTGGCCCTTTCAGCAATACCTGTGAGTCAGGTGCAGTCTCACCCGAAGCAGCTATGAGGGGGTTGTAGGACATATATGTCTACAACTAAGGGGAATATCAAGTGGATCGACTACCAGGGTGATACAGTCATTTATATATCACTTAGAAACTTATCTCTTACCTCGCACAACTACCTATCAGATCTAACATAGTAATGCAATAACAGTATATCAAGGGAAAATATCATAGCATCAATCATACATACGACACAAGATATACGTGGTTCACCCTCTCTCTAGGGCTACATCCATAGAACTGTGCTTTATAATGTATTAAGATGAAGCATATTGTTCTTGTCTGCGCTCTTAGCCAACATATCTTCTTTCTTCTCCTCTCTGTCTCTCCCCTTCCTGTGCACCCAGTTGCGGGACTTGATCTCTGCACCCAGCTGAAGATCTTACAATACCATAAGGCTCTCACACTTAGCACTTCTATCTCACACAACAATAATCACTCGAACTAGAATAACAATGAAAACACACAATCATAACATCAACAACCCAACCCAGGTCCTATTGATCTTTATTTATACATTACAATAGCTCACCGACACCCTTAGGCTGAGGCCTAGGTGTCAAAACCCTATATACCAAAACCCTAGGTGTCTAAAACCCTAGGTCAACTTGACCCACGATTTCAAAGCTTCGCCAGCCTATCTTTCCTTCCTTCTCGCGTGGTGCTCAAAGCATCCAACAATGGCCTTTTCCGCTTGTTGATTTGTCTATGATCCTTCTTCCTTGATGATCTGTCATCCTCGATCTCCTCATCCAATGGCTCGCTTCCTTTTACTTCGCTTTGTCTTTTCTTCTCTTTTTCTCACTTCAACCCAATAACAGTCATTGTTTCTTCTGCGCAGTTTGCATTTTTCCTTTTCTTCCTTAATCTTCTCTTGCTTCCATAACCAAGGGCCAACACCTCTTGTATGAATTGGGTGGTGCTAAGTACTTCACCAAATTGGATCTACGTTCTGGCTACCACCAGATCCGTATGAAAGAAGAAGACATTCCCAATATTTAATTTCATACTCATGAGGGTCATTATGAATTCTTGGTAATGCCCTTTGAATTATGTAATGCTCCCTCCACTTTCCAAAGTCTTATGAATCATGTCTTTCGTCCTTTCCTCCTTCATTTTGTCTTAGTTTTCTTTGATGATATTCTCATCTATAGTAAAACTTGCCCATCCCATCTCTCCCATGTGAATCAAGTCCTCCATCTACTCTCTAAACATCAACTTTTCCTCCAACAATCTAAATGTGCCTTTGGTGCCTCAGAAGTGGAATAATTGGGTCATATTGTCGGCAAGGATGGCATCTACATGGATCCTAAGAAAATTGAATCTATACAAGATTGGACTCTTCCTAAAACTATTAAGAGTTTGTGTGGTTTTATGGGTTTAACGAGCTATTATAGAAAGTTTTCTCGGAATTATGGAAATATTGCAGCTCCTCTCACTTCCCTCCTTAAAAAGAATGCTTTCACTTGGACTTCAATTGCGGATCATTCCTTCCAAGCCTTAAAATATGTTATGTGCTTGACCCATGTCTTAGCTCTCCAAGACATCACAAAGAAATTTTTATTAGAATTTGATGCTTCCAGGAAAGGAATTGGAGCCGTCCTCATGCAAGATGGCATGCCCTTGGCCTTCACTAGAAAATAACTTTCATATTGACATTTGGTCCAATCCATTTATGAAAAGGAAATATTATCTATTTTTCATGTTGTGGATCTCTAGCATCCTTATTTATTGGTTCAACTATTCCAAATCAAAACTGATCATTAGAGTCTTAATATTTCCTAGAACAACGAATTTCATCCTTGGCACAAAAAAAATGGGTGACCAAGCTATTTGTCTATGATTATGAGATCGTTTACAAAAAGGGAAAGGAAAATGTAGTGGTTGATGCTCTTTCTAGGAAATATGAAGAAAACGGGTCCCTTTTCTCCCTCTCCTTCATTGTACTAGATTGGCTCCAAGTTGTTTGTCAGGAATGGTGGAAAGACCCCAAAATTTCTAACCTTCTCCACCAATTGCAACACAATTATTTAGTTTCTCTAGGGTACTCTTGGCATAATGAAGAGCTTTGCTAAAAAGGCCATTTGTGTTTATGCAAGAAATCCCAACTTAAATCCATAGTGCTTTCTGAAATTCACACCTAACCCACAACGGGGATGATCCAGGTGGATATTGGTGGCCACCCACCTATTCCATTTGGACCCCCACCATTTCTTCTTTCAATTTTTTAGTTTTTGCACAGTTTACTATTTTTAGTAGTTTTTTCGGATCCTAAACTTCCAGGGCCATTTTGAGGCCCTAAACTATGGTTTTTTGGGTATTTTTCTCTCACAAAATAACATCTAATGATGCTATTTTGTCTTGAGAATTTTAGGCCTCAGATATATCTTTCCAACGAGCTATCATATGCCTAAAACGGAGATCGTATGCAAAAGTTACGACCCCGGGAAGTTGATGCACCAACTTACCCAAACGGGGCCCACATG
>JZKD02S2125056.1:114428-131620 GCA_000966675.3 Picea glauca
GAAGGTTCTACTTCTAGAAGATTCCTCCTCTAGAATGTTCTTAGGTGATGGTAGCACTATATAAAGGGGTTCAAGCAATGTAATGAGACATGAAGAGAATTAGTGTATTTGGAGAAGTAGCTCAATAGGAGGATGCCCCCTCGAAGAGGCAAGTGAACAAGAGAGAATCCCTTCCATAATAGGATCCATTGTATGGTGTTGCCCTACCTCAAGGGTTTGGTAATAATATTGTGTGGTTTCTTCTATATTGCTCTTTGGATCTATTGTGTATTCAGTATTTGTGGTTATTATATTGGTACATCTATTCAGGTTCTTAACAAGCTATTCAGGTTCTTAACAGAATCAACCTGCTACTTAGCGGAATGCACAATTTGTGCTCAAACTTAGGATAAGTGGGTTTTGACCCACTTCTTGCTATCTTGAGCCCTTCCTTCTATATGACCTTGGCACTAGGACCATGGGCCCAACACCCGCGAGGTATTAAAATTTCACATTTTGGGGTTTCCTAATGCAATGGAGGAGAGACCCCTTGTCTTTTGAAATCTCGATAGCCGAAACTGCGACGGTGCTTAATCACACGTCATGTGTCCCTTGGATGGACGATTCATCTTACTTCGACGCTTTCAATTTGACTATCCCGAAAGTCCCCATCTTCGGCTCAGATATTGCGCTGCATGTCTTTCTTGATGGTGAGATATTTCCTTGATCAATGGTCTCGACTGCTTCGGGACTTCTCGCACCAAGCATCCCCAAGGGATCTCTTCCTCATTTTCCCGATGACTAGAACCGTGAAATGGCTCAAGCACTGCCACCTTCTTTAGGCTCTACCTTTCCACATGACCTTGGAATAAAACACATTTGATGGTATTTTAAACCCCATTTCTTTGCATTTTACACCAAGGGCCTGAAACTGGAGAGAAACACCCCCCTTGCAAGAATTGGTGATAACATAGTGGAAGAAGGAGTAGGAGTGACTATTTTAGGGTGAGGAATAAAGGAGGATTTTTTTGGTTTGAGAAGAGACAACCTGTTGTATTTCCTTATCTCTTTTAGTATCTTCCACCTAAATCTGAGGGTGCGCCATGAGGACATGGGCATGGATCTCATCCCTAAGGCCACTGATAAATAAGTCTTAGAAAAAATCATCAAACATGCCCTCTATGCGGAAAGACAATAGCTCAAAAGAAGCTATAAATTCTTCCATTGTGCCATATTGTTTCAACTTTGTCAAACAGCCTAAATGGTGGGTGTCAGTTTCAAAGCGTTCATAAAGTTCTACAAAAAATTGTTTCCAAGCCATATACCCTTGGCAGGCATTTTTTTCTCCATTTCCACCATTGCCAACGTTCCGAATCTAGATGAAGAACACCATACCTAAGTTTCACCAACTCATTAGTAATGACGTACAAAGAGAAATGGTGTTCCATTTGAGTCACCCAGCTTGTGGGATCTGAGGCATAAAATTTGTTCACCTCCACACAAGGGGGATGCAGGTCCTGTTGAAAGTGGTGAGGAAGAAAAGAGGTGGATTGGGAGGATTTAGGACCTTCAGGGTTATAAGGTGTGGAAGAAGATAAAGTATCTGGGGTGGGCTTAAACAAGGTGGTCAAATTTTTCACTGTGTCCTGGCATTGATAACACATGGTGGTCAATTGAGTGATGGATGTGGGAAGTGATTCGAGCAGAGAAAGACTGGAGTTGAGGTTACCAATACTGAAAGTAATGGAAGAAATATCAATCCGGGTTTGGTCATGATATTTTTCCAAGGCGATGAGACATTGTTCCCAATATTGGATACAAGTGTGGAACATGGGGATGGGACATGGGGGGGAGTGGGACCACACAGAAAGGGGTTACTAGGAATGGTACCACTATGATCAGTGCAAAGAGAGGAATTCAATGGGATAGATGCCAAATAAGGGTTTCGGGAAGGGGTCGGATCCACTGGAAAACAAATTGTTGAGAAATGATAGGTGTGACTGTGATCAAGGCGAAGAGAGGAATCCAATGGGATAGGTCTCAAATAATGGTGCCAGTAGGATCCAAACTTTTTTTTTACTCTTGCGGAGTTATACTCTAATCTGAATAATACTGGAGCGACGCAATGGAAAAATGCTTAACAGGAAGAAATGTGTAGAAATTTCACAACCAGAATGCAGGAGGCACAGTTGCATGACAATAGATCTTGTCTGTTCTATTTTTGTTTCCATCCCAAGGGTTAGGGTATTTAGGGTTTCTAGAGACAAGGTTTTTCCCTGTACTATATCTCTCTGATATATGTGCGAGGTCCAACAGTGGTAGTTGGCCCAATATCTTAGGGCACCAACTAAGGAGGCTAGATCGTGCCCTTTTTCATACTACCCGACTACCCAGGTAATAGAGAGTATCTTCCCAAGTGTTGTTCTCGATGGCACCATAGCATTCAAGGGATCAATTGGTTTATCTACGGAGGGATTCAAGATATCTAGGTCGATCCATATATAGGGGTTTTTTTATGCACTATCACTCGAAGGGGTACCAACATGGGTTACAAGGGTGGCCAAAAATGTGCACTTAAGTACCACTTGTATTTCCTGCATATATGCTTCCCCGACCACATATTTATGCATTGAATGACTATTAGTTTGTTCCCTTTATCCATCTACTCTTATTGTTCTGGAGGGATTATGTTTCTCATTGACCATTACATATTGACCCCAGTTCAGAACTAAGTAGATTCCCAACAAAATCTCTTAAAGACTATTGGCCCCTCTAGTAACCCGAAAGGAAACGCAGTACACAAAGTGCACTGCGCAGTCTCACCCGAGATAGCTCTATGGGTGGCTGCAATACTCAAGTGTTTGCAACTTGGGATTGAGCGAGATCTGTGTTTGTACGTGGTAACCTTTATTCAGTCCATTTATCTAGTTATAATATTCATTCTATGCATGCATGTAAAATACCAAGTCTACTTAACTACTCATTCATTCAACATTCATCAACTAATAAGAAACATAGATACATTATTCAGTTGCATAGCACAATGTTACCGTGGTTCACCCGCTCTTGGGCTATGTCCACAAAGATCTGGCTCTCAGGATTTTATAGTTTAGAAATATCCACGCCGCACATGGTTAGAATCTTAGTTCTTCTTCTCTCCCATAGGCTCCTTGATCCCTATGAGGATGACTAGATCACACCAGGCTCCTCAGTCTGCGATCTAACCCTCGGGGTCGAGTTTCCCATGCCTTCTCTAGCTCACCAACTTAATGAATCATATATTCCTTATAGTTCTCTTTATCGTGGTGTTCTCCATTATCTCTGTGTGTGTTTGTATATCCCTATGTATCTCTCCTTTTTTATCTCCCCTTCTGTATATCTCCTTTATATCTCTCAAGTACCACTTATTTATACCTTTGGCTCACCATAAATTATAATGTATTACAAAAACCCTAACCCTAGCATCGTTAGGTCTTCCATGCATGCATGCATGTTTCTTTTCCTTCAAGCTGTATTTTTCCTCTTGCATGTTTCTCTCCCAAAAATAGCCTTTCTTTCTGATTTGGCATGCATCCAACAGGCCCCCAACACTGACACGTGGCTCGTCTCGAGCCATCTAAACCTAGTGCACTCTGTCGATCTCTGTTGCGATCGCCTGGAAATTCTTCGTGAGCTTCATTGCTTGCGTTTGGGCCTGCGTGGTTTTTTCCTTGAGTGTGTCCAATACCTGCACTACAATCTCATCAATGACCATCTCTACACACTGTACCTGATTTTATGCCATGTTCTTATTTGCTTCTTCTGCCTGTGCAATGACCTATGCTGCCCACTCCTAGAGCAGTTCCATTTGATCTTGGTGCTCCTTTTTTTGTGTTTGGGTAGTTATGAGTTCTGCCTACAGTTTCTTCATATCCTGTGCACCTTTGATGTGCTATGTGATCGGCATTGTATTCTACCTCTGCTTGAGGTCCTGGATAGTTGTGCTTACCCTTTCTTCTTCCTGATCCCATTGCTGGACTTGTTGATCCTCTTCCATCTTCGTCCAAAGCTGTGTTTCCTTCTCGAACAAGTCGGTCGCTGCGTGAACTTGTCACTCTATCTCCTTTATCTGTGTTGTTTCCTCATGCTTCCTATTCTCCTTCACCTTTGGTGGAGTAGTAGGTATGAGTTTCTCCCTGAAGTGGTCGATCTCCTATCTGTATTGATCGATTGTCTGAACAATCTGATCAATCTTCTGTGTCACCTTGAGTTATCCCTTCTGCACGCTCTTTAGGATTTTCTCATAGGCTACGACCAATTCCTGCTCCAACCTATCTGTGCGGTCTTTTTCATCTTTAATCTCAAGCTTAGCATGTTCGAGTACCAATTCCATTAATACGTCCTGATTGTCCTTTGTCTGCTACAATTCTGGTGTGTATGTGCGTGCAAGTGACTGCACCTCCTGCACAATGCTAACTTGTAGTTTATACAAGGACTTCATTGGTATCTACATCATCACCAATTGTATTTGGGCCAAATCCTTCAGGGATTTCTATCCCAGGATTTCATCCATGTGTAGCATGTTGGGTGTGACGTGAAATGTCGACCTTGGATGTGTTGTCATCTGGATTCCATCCTGCTCGCTTGATACAGCTTCGCCTCCTATCTATGATGTTGATGGGATTGTTCCTATGTTGTTGTCAGTCATCTATGCTTCTCTAAGTTGTTGGAGGAGCTATCACATGTATGCCAAATCCTCTTCAATCATGTCCCTTTGTTGCTGAGCATTGTCAAAATCCTCCACTATGCGATCCTGGACCATTTGGGCCACAAGGTCCACGTCGCCCTTTGTGATCGTGTATTCTGGTGGAATTATGTGCACCTTAGATTTATTGCGCACACCCCCCATTTGTATGACTGGCCTCTTGGTTTGGCCTTGCTCCTATTGAGTAGCACTTGATGTGGTTCCCTCTTTTGTCTCAGTCTGTTTCTCTTGTACCTGTGGCACCTGTGTATTTTTCTTCTTCCCCACTTGGGTTCCTTTCTTGGATGCCCCCCCTTTATTCCATTGTGCCTTGTTCTAATCTGTCCTTGGCTTCTGGGGCACTGTTACTTCTTCGGCAGGTGTTTGTCCCTATCCTACCTCCTCCTCCATTTATGTGGGAATTTCTCGATTGAGGACTGGAATCCTCTAATCATCATCCCAATCCTTGATGGCCATATCTATGTCCGCCTCCTTGATTCAGTAGCGCAGTTGTAGCCATTGGTTGTTGGGATCCTTCTGTGCTTGTATCCACATTGCATGTCTAGTTGCTTTGAAGTTGGCTATTCCCTAATACTATGTGATTGCTTCCGGTGTCACCCTCCAAGTGTTGGTGATGCTCTCCTGTAGGTCGTTGTGATATCCTTCAAATATGGTTGCATTCGCCATTATGTTCTTTGAGTCCGATGCAGACCCTAACGATAGGTATCGCGTTGCGTGGCAAGGATTGGGTCTAGTGGAAAAAAATGAATACTTTGGCTCCTTCCATCCGATCAAGGCTATCAAGATGAGTAGCCATGAATAGTGAAATTATGTCCCCAGATCCTGCTCATCCTTGCAGTCATCCAGGAACAAATTTAACAAATAAGGGGCCTAGCTGAGTGTGGTGCCCTCCGCACACTGTGCTGCAGCTGCAACAACCTCGACTGAGACTTCCTCCTTGCGACATTTCTTGAGTAATTTGCATGCCATAATTTTTGTGTCCATTCTTGTTGTGGCATCACTAATACGCTTGATTATGATTCCACATGACCCCCTTTTGGTACCATATTTCTTCTTCATTTCCTTGGCCAGTGCCTTCTCATTTGTTTTTTCCTCAAGGAATTGCACAGGGTCCTCCCCTCGTGATGGCATCCCTGTGATGTATGAAATAAGCTCTACGTCTATTGAGACGGGTTGTTCCAGCCACATGTATCTTCCATGGGTGACTACCATCAGTTGCTTGAAGCACTTTTTTTCATATTGGCCCCTCCCAAAGTGTGGGATGTCCAACAGGCCTAGAATCTTGTTTTTGGCCAGTCCGACTACCCACTAGACTGGTTGGTTAATTGGTTCACCAAAGGGTCCTATACCCACAATCTGTAGGTAATCTTTCTTGGCAAACTCTGGGAACTTGTCCATGTCTGTCACGTCATGGTTTGAGTACCTCAATTTCTCCATGTGGCCTAATATATTTCCTACTATATGTACCCCTTCCAGAATGCGCGGCAAGAAAATAGTTGTCGTGGCTTGCTTGCGCGGTGACCTTGGTACCGCATGTTTTCCCTTCCACTGTGGTGGCTGACTCGAGGTTCCAGCCTCCATTGTTCACTCTTCTGCATACTCATCTAGTCAGTCAGTGACATCTTCTGTCGTGCCCTCATGTGGTTTTTCCAGCGTGGTTGTGTGTGACCCTTCTGGCACGATTGTTTCCTCCTGGTTTGGGACTGTCCCATTAACTCTCAGGTGTTCTGCAGGGTTTCTGGAGTGAGAATGATTGTCTGTGTCCTCATCCTATTGTCCTTGTCCCCATTATGGTACATCCATGTCCATGCAAATCGGTTCTGTCTGCTGGGTTTCCTCCACAATAGGTGTGGGGTTTCCTGGTGTCATATCGGGTGACGATATTTCATCCACATTGATGACTTTTGGAGGCTAAAGTGGTTGGTGTTTTCTTCTCTGTGCTTGCGGTGAGGATTTGGCGTTGCTTCAGGGTCGTCTACCAGTCCGATTTGGTTCTCCTTGTTTTGTTTGTGACATGGTGTTCAGGTTGTTGTCTGTCAAACATAGTGGCCTCTACAACCTCTACAACCTTCTCTCTCGACTCTATATATTCTATGGCTTATGATTTTCTCAATTGCACAATAACCTTCACAGTCCTGTGTACTAGCTTATATAGGAATTTTGCGAAGCTTCTTGGAGATGTTACCCCATTTTTGTTTTAATTGAACCGCCACTTCCCACGTACTTGCTATTAAATTCCCTTGTTGTTGCCAATTGGCATGATGAATGCGGCGTCCCATCAGTTATTTTTGTCATTTAATTTTGATAGTCATTTTTCATTGGCAGTTATTTGTCGTATCATTGTTTCCCATTGTTTTATGATTTCCCATTGTTTCCCGCTTGTAGTGACCATTGGCCTTTTTCTCCTTCGTGCTGGAATTTTCGAGTGTGCGTGCTCACTCTCTTTTCAGTGCACGATGCATATGTTGTTATTTTTTTGATGTTCGACGCGTTATCTCTTCTGTTTCTTTTTTTTTTAATTGTCGGCAGGTCAACTGTCCCTGTACATCTTTAGTCGGCTCCCATTGATCATCCCTTTGAGTTATGTTCCTTCTAAATCCTTCAATTGTACAGCTCCCCCATCCATGACAGTCATCACTTCGTACGGTCCTAACCAATGCATCCTCATTTTTCCTAGGTGCTGAAGGGATTTACTATCATACAGAAAGACTAAGTCTCCTTCCTTGAAACACTTCCTCTTGATATGTTTGTCATGCCAATATTTGTCTCTTTCTTTCTGGACTTCGTGGTGAAACCCTACTAGAATCTTGTCTTCCTCCATGATTATCAGTTGATTTAACCTTTCATGCATTGTGCCTCGTTCTGTCATGTTTGTAATTGTTGCTATGTGAAAACTAGGTACCAAAAATTCTAATGGCACCATAGCTTCTTGTCCATACACTAATATGAATGGTGTTTATCTTGTCAATTTCTTACATGTGGTCCTGTATGCCCATAATATTGTTGGTATCTTTAGGTCCCAATCATCCCTATTAATGTTGTAGATCTTCGTCATTGCATTTTCAAGGATTTTGTTAAAGGATTCCACTGTTCCATTTGCTTGAGGATGATATGGTGTACTCTTTTGATGATGAACTTCAAATTCCTCACTCATAGCCTTAATATTATTGTTAATGAAGTGAGTGCCTTTCTCACTCATCAAAATCCTGGGACAACCAAATCTAGTGATCACTTTCTCAAATAGGAAGTGTGATGTTGTCTCCATACTGCAATCTTTTACTGTTGTTGCTTCTTCCCATCTTGTCAGGTATTCCATCGCAGTGATAATGTACCTCGCTCCTGACCTTTTTTTTGGTGGGTTAATTGGTCCCACAAAATCTATTGCCCATTTGTCAAATACCTTCAAAGTTACTTGTGGTCACAGGGGCATCTCATCCCTTATATTTGGTTTACCAACCCTATGACATACATCAGATTTCTGGTAGTAGTCCTTTGAGTCTCTGTGAATAGTCGGCCACCATAATCATGCGTGCAATACCTTCTGTGCGGTGGATTTTCCTGCATATCGTCCTCCTTCTATTCCCTCGTGGGCTTCTGCTAAGATCCTTGGTCTTCCGTGTTCTAGCATGCATCTTCTCAAGATTCTATCTGCACCCATTTTCTATAAGTGTCTTGCAATTATCTAGTAATTTGCATCCTTGACTACCAGATTTTTCTTCTGCGCGATGTTGTATTCCTATGGCGCAGTTCTTGTACTCAAGTACTGGATGATGTCTGTGAAGTATTCATCGGCTATCTAGACTGAAAATAACTGTGCGTCGGGAAAATTTTCCTCTAGATTCATGGGTTCTTCTCCATTAGTAATCCGCGATAGATGATCAGGTCCTACATTCAACTTTCCTGGTTTGACTATCACTTCAAAGTCAAATTATTGAAACAACAATAACCATCTAGAAATCCTCCCCCCCAACACTGGCTTGTTGACGAGGTATTTGAGCATTGAATGGTCTGTGAACATATTGAAGTGTTTTCCCAATAAATAATGTCTAAATTTCTGGAGCGCGTAGACCATAGCTAGGCCTTCCCTCTCTATAATGTTGTAGTTCTGCTCCGATTTTGATAGTTTTATGCGAGAAAATGTTATAGGATGGTTCAATTCTCCTGCTCCTAACTATGCAAGAATATCTCCAAGTGCTATGGCTGATGCATCTACATGTACGTGGAATGTCTTTTCCCATTACGGGAATACTAGTATTGGTGCGGTTACCATCTTCTCTTTCAGAGTATCTGGACCATGTTGACAGTCCTCATTCCACTGGAACTTTGTGTCTTTCCTTAGTAATTTCTCCATTGGCGCAGTGATCTACACATACCCTTTTATAAATTTCCTATAGTATCCCATGTGTCCCAATGTCTCTCTCAATTGACATATTGTTTTTGGTGGCGGCATGTTAACGATTACTGCAATCTTGACAGGATCTACTAGCAAGCCTTTCCTGCATACTATATGGTCCAATAGTATCCCAAACGGTGTTCTGAAGATGCACTTCTTGATATTTAATGATATATGGCACTGCCTGCATATTTCTAGCATCAACCGTAAGACTTCTACATGGTCCTTCAACAGACTATAGATTGTCCAATCATCCGGGTATACTTCTAGAAACTGGTGGATAAATTCTTTAAATGCAGCTATGACTACTCTGGAAAATATTGTTGGTGCATTCTTCAGTCCAAATGGCATGACTTTATACTGGTAGGATCCCCATTCTATGGAAAAAGTGGTCTTGTATCTGTCTTCTGGTGCTATCTTGCTCTGATGGTATCCTGAGAATTCGTTGGTGAATGAATAAGCTTCATGTCCTCCTACATTCTCCAAGACTTCATCTATGAATGGGGTAGGGAACGGGTCATGTAAGCACGCATCATTCAAATTTCTCAAGTCGACGCATGTTATTATCCCCCCTTGTTTCTTCTCCTAAACTACCATCGGGCTTATCCATTTGGATTCTTCTACAGGTTCTATGATTCTAGCCTCCAACATCCTATCAATCTCAGCTTTGAATTTTTTCTTATATATTGGGTTTAGTCTGTATGGTCGTTGTCTAATTGGTCTTGCCTCATCTCTGAGCAGTATTTTCATTTCACCTAGCTCTCCTGCTATGCCTTTCATTTATGTGAATGTTGTTGGGAACAACTCACTGTATTTGCGTAGTAACTATGTTATACTTCCACTGTTTTCTCATCCCAATAGTTTCCAATGCTGGCCATTTTGGGATTCTCAACTGTCCTGAGGTTGACTTTCTTCACCTTGATTGGTGCAGTAATCACTTTTGATTCCAAAGGTGGATCTTTCACTTCTCTCTTGCCTTCAACTTCCTCAATCTGAATATCACGCGGGTCATCTTCGTCTGGTGCTTCTTCCTGCACATGGTAGCATGACAATAGTTCTTTCACTGTCTATCTGTTTTGTTGTTGTTTGTTTGTTATGAGTTCAACTTATGGTTCTTTAATAAATATCACCCCTCTTATTTGTTTAAGTGTTGCATCTATGTTGGGGTTCTCATGCTCAAATGAGAAAGTGACTATAAAGTTATGTTGTAATACTGTCCAGCTCGTAGTTCCTCTACGCAGTTCTTGGTATGTATACCAATTCGCTTGGATGACTTCTAATGTGTGGACGAAATGGTGAGACCATTCCTCCGGTGGTGTCATCTTCCATAGCGTTCTGCACCTCTCCAAGTGTTCTTCTAGTGCCCCTTATCCATCATATTTATGTAGTGTGTTGCTTCCTTGTGCTACGCCAAACCTAATGCGCAGTAAATGCTTACATTGGTACCAGTCCTTGACTATTTCTTTGTGTGCACCCCACCATCTCGCAGGTATCGCCTTGAGTTCTATATCTAGGGCTAATAGTGATCCAGATTATTTTCGGCACGAAATGAGAGCAGATATATAATAAAGCAATGTACAAAGATATCTCAAATATCCAACAATATAACATAAATGTATCAGATATGCAACCATAAACACAGAGATACAGTAATACAATTTGTATTAATGAGAGAAAATGTACAAAGATTGTAAAAATATAGAGTGAAAGACTCGTTGGAATGATGGCAGCCTATCTTTGAGAAGAGATGTGACTGCTACTCGCATTCGCAAGAAGATGATTTTTAAAATGATGTTATAAAGGACTTTTTAACATAAGTAAAATCCAAAACCCTAACCCCGGAAGATGAAAATCCAAAAGGTTTGCGGGCCCTGATGGGGGTAGTTGATACGTCAACTTCCTGGAGGCATAACGTTTCCATACGATCTTTGTTTGGGGTGCTCGATACACCGCTGGAAATGTCTAACTGAGAAGAACAATTTTCAACTGGTCCAAGATAGTATCTTTAATAGTCGCCTGGACAACGAATCCCCAAAAAAACGTCATTTAGGGCCTCAAAATGGCCCCGAAAGTTTGGAACTCGAAAAACTGTCGAAAAACCGCCAAGATGGAAAACTATTTTTCAAGCCCATGGAATAGGTGGGTGGCCACACTAATCTAGATTTTATGAGAAGAATGAAATGAATACAGATTATTAAAATATGTTTAACACGGAATAACAAAGATACAATAAAACTGATTTTCTATTCAATAAGGAAATAAGTTGAAACTATAAAATGTAGCGGAAAACAAGCTTGTTGGAATGGTGACAGCTTATCTATGAGAAGAGATGTGACGGTTGCGCTCATTCGCAAGAATCCTATTGTTACAATGAGGCTCCAAAGGCCTTTTTAACATAAGTAAAATCCAGAACCCTAACCCCAGAAGATGAAAAGCCAAAAGGTTTGCGGGCCCCGGTGGGGGTAGTTGATACGTCAACTTCCCAGGGGCGTAACTTTTGCATACGATCTTCGTTTGGGGCGCTCGATACACCGTTGGAAAGGTTTAACCAAGAAGAACTATTTTCAACTAGTCCAGGCCAATGCTTTTGATTGTTTTTTGGACCTCGAATCCCCAAAAAACGTCGTTTAGGGCCTCAAAACGGCCCCAGAAGTTTGGAACCCGAAAAACTGCCAAGATGGAAAATTGTTTTTCGAGCCCATGGAATAGGTGGGTGGCCACTAATATCCACCTGGATAAAATAACCTCTGATTTTCTAACACTTCATCTTCGTACTATGTTATGAATGTTTCTAGGTCGTTCACCCCATGGAAACTGGGTGGTTCCCTTATCTCCGTACCTACCCATCTTATTGCGCGGTCTATTCTTACGCATCTTCTTGTGGAAACTTCGTGTAACCTTTGCTGCCAATTTTCTAAGCCTGTCTCCAAGTCTGGAGCACATGAGGTGATGCTATGCCAGTTGATTACACCATCTATAGTTGGGTTTACATAATCCTCATCTCGCGTAGTTATTCTGTACAACTGGTTAATTTCCTCCAGGTCCAAGCAAGCAGGCTCTATGAACCTTTCCCCTTCCGATGGGTCCAATGGCGCAATGACTTTGTATTCTCCTGACTCGAAGGTCATTTTCCACGTCTTTAAGTTGATTATGGCCTAGTTATCAAACTCCCAATCCAAGCCAAGCAATGTTGGATAAGGTGTTGTGTCATCCACTATCTCGATTACTTCAAAGTCGTCTTTAGTCTGCACTCCATCTAGGTCTACTGTCACTCCTTTTAGTCTTCCAATTGGTAGAACTTTGTGTTGATTTGCTATTTTCAGTTGAACCGGTGAATATCCTAATGTGGGCTCTCCTATGCATTGCCATGTATTCTTGGGTAATACATTGAATTCGGATCCTAAATCCAGTATAATATCTCCCATTTTGAAATCTCCAATGTTGGTGGTCATCCTGAACTCTCTACTTGTTCTCCTCCTTGTATGTAGGTGATTGACTATTTTTAGTTCTAACTTTCCTTCTGCTTCTACGCTACATCTTTCTAGCATGTTTTGTAATACTTTAATAGAGGATGGATCATTGATTAGTTTTACACATGATTGTAAAAAAACTTTAATCGTACTTACTTGTCCCAGGGGCTGTGTTTCTTTGGTGTGATCCAATGATGGAGGCATCTCGTACTCTGGTAATTCCTTACTATGTTGCACGGTTGATGTCGATGCAATGTCTAGCCTCAAGAATTCTTGTCTAGCTTGCTTGAATATCTCCTTATCATTCTACACGTCAAACTACTTCCTTGGTTCAACATTCTTCTTCACCCATTGGTGTTGTGCTGGCTCTTGTCGTACTGCGTCGTTTCCTGTTTTATCTCCTCCACGTGTAACTATGTTGATGTTTCTTCCTTCATCCCTTTCTTCCATTGAAATCCACTGAATGTTCTGATTGTTCTGATTCCTCTTTTCCTGGATCTTCCCTAATAGCGTAGGACATTCTTCCGTGTCATGATCCGATGTGCGACAATACATATAGGTTGCTGGTGGAAGTGGACATTATCTTGCATAGTGTCCTGGTTGTTGAAAATTGTGACATACCGCTGGTCCTATACCTCTTCCAAAGCCTCATCTTTCTCTTCCTCTGCCTTTGGAGCTAGCTCAATCCCCTCGTGGTGTGTTATACTGAGGCTCCTGGTTATACTGCGTGATATTATAGTGTGGTTGTGTGGTATTATATTGCGGCTGTGTAGTGTTGTATGGGGTTGATACTTGGTTAAACTAGGGTGCGTCTTTCCCATTCATCATTTATGTCTGTACCTGATATGCATCTAATGTTCTTTCCCTCATCAACTCCATGGTTCTGCAATTTTTGTCATCATGACCTACTGACTTGCAAAAGTTGCAATACGAGCTCTTCAACATTGTCTGGTACTTCTACATCATTGGGCAATGATATGGTTCGTGACCTTCTTTCTTACAGATCTCACACCATATTCCTCCTGTTGGTAACGGGTTTGGCATTCCTGTTGCCATGTACTGCACAAATGTTGGACCTTTGTTCTTATGGTGTCCTTCTGTCCTACATGTGGTACACCAAAGGACTTCTCTTTGGTCTTTGTTCTTGTTTTGGTTTCGCTGGAATGTTAAATTATTCAAATCCTCCTTCAGCTCCTCGATGGATGGATATGTCTTTTGATATTGGTTCTCCTCCAATTATAGGGCTTCCTGTAGAGCCTCTACCTATGTCTGAAACTTCTGCTGTCGCAGTGGATATTTCAAGTGTGGTAACATTGAATTGACGAAGAGGTGCCTATGCTCCATATTTGTCATGGTGTATTTTAGCTTT
Organism: Picea glauca; assembly: GCA_000966675.3. Lineage (NCBI taxonomy): Eukaryota > Viridiplantae > Streptophyta > Pinopsida > Pinales > Pinaceae > Picea > Picea glauca. The sequence continues at coordinate 128,384 of JZKD02S2125056.1, forward strand.
CCCTTTAGTCACTTGAATCTATGGTCAATATCCCATACAGATTCTCCCAGTTTCTGTCTGATATCTATCATCTCGTTCATGTATTGGTTCTATGAACTCGACTTCTGGAATTCATTTATCAACAACTTATTTATATCTCCAATTGTTATGGTTGTCCCTGGCAAACTGTTTGCAGCTAAACTCATATACCAATCCAGTGCGCGATCTATTAATGTGATAGCTAACTGTGCAAGTTTAATGTCCTCGTCTATGATCTGTTTTTCTTCCCAAATGTTTTCACAGATAAACATGTGCTTCTCCAGGTCCTCCGATGATTCTCCTTCGAATTTTGGTAACCTGATGGTTGGGTCATGTCCTGCCATCTTGAATGTTGAACTACTACCTCCGCGCGGTGTAGATACTTGACTACTGCTTCCTAAACTAGCTCCCCTAGTTTTTTCTCCTTGTGTAGATGTACTTCCTACTATCTTCCCTCTCTTGAAATTTGGTTGTCTAAATGGTGGTGTTTTTCTTGGTGTATTAGTCGCACATGGGTTTATGGGTTCCACACTGACACTGATATGGATATGAGTGTTTCCTTCTACTTTCTCTCTTGGAACTCTCATCTTCCTCTCATATGTCATGCGCATGATTTCTTCAATCTTCTCCACAGCCCAGAGATCCTCTACCTCCTCTTCATCACTTGTCAAGCCTTCCCTCGCAGCTACGACTCTCTTCTTGGTGTTCACCTTATATTGGTAGGGTACTCCATTGCGCGGATTTCTGGCTGTCGCCATGATCCACTTGATCTGGTCATCGTCCATCATAATTGGGTCCAAGGCCTCCTCCTTCTTTCCTTTATCCCCTTCTCCTTCCATTTTCCCTTTTCTTGTCAGTGCTTCCCCCCTTCCCCCATGCACGCATGGAAGTTTAGTTGTCTGACTCCATTGTCATTACACCTTTGTTATATAGCAATATCTTAATGGAAGTATATAATGATCTGATGTACCTGCCTCAAGGTCCTTTCAAGAATTCTTGTTCAGTCGTGCTGTACAACTTTGTTGTATCTACTACAAACTCTGTGATAAATCCGACAACAATGTTGTCTAACCAGAAATCCACTGCGCATGTAAGCTTATTATCAAATCATTATAGTTTCGCGATCTCTTCAAGATTCCATTCTAGCTGTCTAATCCGATTCATAAGATGGTTGTCTTTCAATCTTTTGATCCAGTCCTGCAATATGTGTGGGAACTCACAAAAAAATACTTCATACAAGTCGATGAAAACGTACTTGTCCAGATATTTGCGCGGTGTTAGCTTCGGGTTTTTGTTATCTTTCTACACAAACTCTAGCTCCTTTGTATTCAAACAAATTTTTAGCTCTGCCTTCGTAGGATTCCACGGTCTCAACATCCCCTTTTAGGTTTGCATTCTTTTTCCTTTTTGTCGTCTAATCCTATATTATTTCGACTCTTCTTCAACATGTCTCATATGCTCAATCCCATTGCCTTCCAATCAGCCGGCAACATAACCATTTCTTGGTTTGTTCCCTTTATCTGTCTACTCTTATTGGTATGGAGGGATTATGTTTCTTATTGACCATTACATATTGACCCCGGTTCAGAACTAACAAGCTTCCCAATGAAAGCCCTTAAAGTCTATCGGCCCCTCTGGTAACCCAGAAGGAAACGCAGTACACGGAGTGCACTGCGCAGTCTCACCCGAGATATATCTATGGGTGGCTACAATACTTAGGTGTTTGCAACTTGGGATTGAGCGAGATCTGTGTTTGTATGCCATAACCTTTATTCAGTCCATTTAACATCTAGTTATAATATTCATTCTATGCATGCATGTAAAATACCAGGTCTACTTAACTACTCATCCATTCAACATTCATCAACTAGTTAGACACAGAAATACATTCATTCAGTCGCATAACACAGTTTTACCGTGGTTCACCCCCTCCTGAGATACATCCACAAAGATCTGACTCTTAGGATTTTATTATAGTTTAGAAATATCCACGCCGCGCATGAATACAAACTTAGTTCTTCTTCCCTTTCACAGGCTCCTCGATCCCCGCGAGGCTGACTAGATCACACCAGTCTCCTCAGCCTGCGATATAACCCTCAGGATTGAGTCCTCCATGCCTTCTCTATCTCACTAGCTTAATGACTCATATAGTCCTTACAGTTCTCTTCCTCTCGGTGTCATCCATTGTCTGTGTGTGTTTGTATATCCCTATGTATCTCTCCTTTTCTATCTCCCCTTCTGTATATCCCCTTTATATCTTTCAAGTACCACTTATTTATACCTTCGGCTCACCAAACATTACAATGTATTACAAAAACCCTAACCCTAGCGTCGTTAGGTCTTCCATGCATGCCTGTGTGTTGCTTTTCCTTGCAACTGTCTTTTTCCTCGTGCATGCTTCTCTGCCAAAAATATCCTTTCTTTCTAATTCGGCCTGCATCCAACAATGACAAATCTTTGTAGCTTTAAGATGTTAGAATACGTCTCTACACTAAAAAAAAATAACCCACAATTTTCTGCCAAGGAAGTACTCTGATACCACTTGTAAGGTACCAGATCTATTATAATAGCCGAAAACAAAAATATTGCAGAGAATAACAACGAAACAACACAATAGATGAAACCATCACACCAGAATAATACCTTATTGATAGAAAACAATGTTCACTTGCCTCTTCGAGGGGGCAACCTCCAACAGAGCAACACTCTATTACAACAAGTCTTAAGACAAAAACTTGTCATGCCCTCGACTCCTATTTATACTAAATCTATCTACCAAAAGAACAATCTAGAGGAAGATCTTCTAGAAGCGGAAGCTTCTATTAGGTCTTCTTACATTTGACTTATTCTTCCTTATTACTAGGCCTTATTAATATTTCCCTTTATTACATGGAAAATATATTATTCTACCTAAGTGGGGGGTTAGGGAGGTTAGGTCCCTAACATTTATCCCCTTCTTCTTTTTCCAATCTCAGGGTCAATAGAAACTAGTTTTCCACCTTCAGAAAACATCCACAATTAAGTGAATATCCACTATTTGCTTCCCTCCAAGGTGGTATCAATTTTCTTTGATATTAATATTATCCGTAAATGATAGGCCTATGGCTCGTCCATCTTGCCACCACCAATCGTTATTCCACATAAGTAAATTTTGCCTCTTCAATCATTGTCAAACTAAGATCATGTTTGTCAAACATTATTCATTAATGAGAATGAATG